>VDFB02352974.1:0-20024 GCA_007258455.2 Sequoia sempervirens
TTAGATTAGTCTTAATCTTATGTGCCCATACAATGAATTCTTTACCATCCTTAAAATGGTGATATTTTTTTCTCCCCTATAAAAGATTGCTTTTCGGTCATAAAGATAAGGACTCCCTAGTACAAGACCACAAATATCTAAAGGAACCGCATCAACTTCTACCTCATATAGGAAGTTTGCAGTGATGACAAATCTTACTTTACATTGCTTTGTTACCTATAACTGTGCATCATTGGAAACCCATCCAAGTGGATATGGCTTTAGATGAGGTGTTGTAGCCAAGTTTAGTTTCTTAACAACTTCTTCAAATATTAGATTTACTTGAGATCTTGTATCAAACAAAGTATCGACCTTAGAATGCTTTGTTACAACCTGAATGTGAAATAATTCATTTCAATGCTTATCAATCTTAGGTGGAGAAGATTATTTACTTGCACTTGCACTTTCATTTGCAAAACTTGTATTAGCAGAAAGAGATGTACCTTTTCCTTTACCTTGGATCCTGATAGCAACAATATTTGTCTCATCCTTGGAGTTAGATCTAAGATCCTTTTGTACTACAACAACAATCTTCTATTTGACTTTGTTTCCTCCATACTTCTTTGGCCTTAGTTTCAGATGCAGCTTCCAACACTTTGAGTTATCATGTCCCTCGTTGAAATGGGATCATGTGGGCTTATCACCCTCCTTGATGGTTGCTGTGTTTTTCCCATTTTCTTTGCGCCTTTGGATTACATTAAGGCTTAGATGGCTTCTTATCAGAATTTTCATTGAAAGTATTCTTACCTCTTGACTCTAAATGCATGGCTTGTACACATATTTCATCCAAATTATTAGGATTTAAAAAATGGTATGCCTTAAGTAAGAGTGAAGACCACCTATATACTTGAGCAATGTGTCCTGGGTGTATAATGGAACATTAAGTGCAATAGCCCACTTCCTAAATTCATGAGTAAAGTCTTGGACAGATTGACCTTTACCCTGCCTAAAAGTTTTCCAATTCATAGTTAACTGTTGCATATGGCCTAAAGGATAAAACTATTTCTTAAAGGAATATTTAAACTCCATCCAAGTTAAATTGACACTACCATGTTGAGCAATTTCTGCTTGAGTTTTACTCTCCCATTAGGTGAGAGCGGTTCCTCCCAATTGAAGAGTAGATAATTGGATTTTAGAAGCATCATCTAAAAGGACTTGAATCCTACAGTATACTTCTACTTGTTGAACCCAATCCTCTAATTTCTCAGCATTTAACTCTCCACAATATTTAGGTAGTTCAAATTTTACATCCAATTTGATTACAGGATTATGTGCACTTTTGAAAGGATTAGCAAAAGAAGTAGAATTAGAAGAAGAAAATGGAGAAGATTGAGACGAAGGAGTTTTTGGAGGCTCATCATCACCTTCATCTCTTTTCCCTTTGTCCTTCTGATCTTCATTTTCCTCATAGTTTTCTCACTTCGACGATCCTCCTCTTTCATGCTTCTTCCATTCTTTATTTTCCTGATAGAGCTCTTCTATCATAGCCTTCATGTTGAGAAAGGCTTGTTGAAATATTTTCTCATCAATCTCAAAAAAATTTCCAACTTTTTTTTCTTCCATCTTTGATGGTGGAAAAGTTCTTTGTTTACTGATCTCAGGATTGAATTCTACAAGTGTGCCTTCACCTCGTTGGCTCTTGGATCGCATTAACATCCACTTCTACAATCACTAGTCAAACACAACTTTGATACCAACTTGATCTATTAGGATCTATGAAAAATTATTAGTGAATGTTAATTTAATGTAAATAAGAAATTAATGTCTTAATATTAATTTCAAATTCTTTTAAAAAGAAATTAAAATGATTAGAACAATAGAAATATGAGAAACATGAAAGAGAAGATGAAGACAACAAATTGATAATGAAGTTCACCAAATGGCTATGTCTCTAGGTCGCTCTCCAATGGAGTAAACAATCCTTGATTATGCTCCAATTGCTTAATTACAAGGTACCTTCAATCTACTCCAAAATATTTTACAAGTCTCCCCGAATGATGATGAAGTAAAGAAAATTCCCCTCTTGAAAATACAAATCATCTTGGCTTGAAGCTCTGATTACATAGAGTAGAATACCCTTCCCATCAAATTCTCAATTTTCTCCAATGCCCCATCAAGCTAATAACCCCCCCTTTTTATACAATTACATATGCTATAAGGGGGTTAAAATAATAATATTTCCTATATCTCCCTTATCTCCAAATTTGAATTTAAAATCTTGAAGATATGGCTTAATAGGTCTTTACATAGGTTTTGCAGATTTTAAAATATCAAAATTCAATTAATCCTATGTTATATTTGGTTTGAAGTGCATGGTGTGTTCGTAATTTTGGGATGCTGTTTAGATTGGGGTTGGTGGTTCAAACCGTCACCCCTATTTTTGAATAACAATATCTTTTATGTTCTTTAAAATCAACCACCACTAAAATCATCTCACATCAAAGGCTTGGTGCATTGGTTGGAGGCATTGATTAGGAAAGGGGGGTTGACGGTTCAAACCGCTACCCCTACCAATATGGACTTGGTCTTTAATAAATAAAACCATTGGCTATATATACAATGAGAGGATCATGTGGTGTAGTGGTGGGGCATGTAATTAAGATATGTGAGGTTGGGGGTTCGATTCCACCACCCAATTTTTGACTGACAAATGAATCGACAACCGACGAGGTGCCATTTGGCATGATATGTTTAGTCCACATGGGGCATTTCCATCTCTTACAACTGCCACGTGTCAATCCACAATTGGTCCAACTCAAAGTCTGTAAGTGCCATGTCACCACCAAGTGTCACTTCTTGGATCTACCACATTGGCGTATGGTCTACCATGTCAACATAGTATTGCCATGTCATCATACGATCTGCCACATCATCTTGGTCAACATTTCCTCTCAAACTTTGATTGGCTGTAACTTTTACGTACGAGCTCCGTTTGACATGATTTGATTCAAGTTTCATTGGTTTCATGGTGATGAGATCTTCAATGTGATGCCATTTTTGACCATATTTGAGATTATCAAATTTTTTGACCTAGAATCTCCATCTAGAACCCCTATTTTGACAAAACTTTGACCAAGCATAACTTAGACACACAAACTCCTTTCGAGATGATTCAAGTTGTGTTGGGTTTGTATCAGAGATCTTTTTAACATGGTGTTGACTCTTCGAGCATTTGGAACAATTGAATTATTGGTGAGCATATCCACCTAGATCAATTTGGGAGGAAATTTCTACATCATTGTAGAATGTAACTCATGTAGAGATTTCATTTTGGATATATTTTAACAAGTGGGAATGATGTGTTATAAGATCTTAAACATCTCCCTCTTAGTGAAATAAAACAAGACTAGTTTCATGTATTCAATGAGGTTGACCTATTCAACAAGACCAAAGATAACCAAACCCTAAAAACTAACTCAACCTCAACCCAATCTCAAGATTAATAAGACTTTGACCTTTTCAAATGGAATTTCCTTCTCTTTCATGAGCATGAGCCTTTGGAGAAAACAAGATTAACTTGATGACTAATAGGCTCAAAAGTGGCATAACACTTGACATTTAAAGGATAAATAAAGGATACTCTTAAAATTTATACAAGACTCTAAAGGTTTATTAAGATTCTATCCGACCCCATTATGAAAAAAGAATGTCAAAACACTTTAAAAGACTCATATAAGACTATTTTAGTCAAAAAACTAAAATAATTCAATGTTTTGATGAATTCTTAGGGGAGTTTTCTTATTAAACATTAAGAACAAATGAAATTAAGTATCCATTGGGCATAAGAGTCAAGTGAAAAACTTAAAATATCTACTTGTGAAGACCCTCGATCTGATCAAACAACTAAACTTCCCAAAAGAGAATAAAAAAGAATAAAATATGAAACCTCATAAAATAAGTAGATACCATCAAATACCTAACAAGAAACATGTGCAACGACACTTGGAGGAAATTAAAACTAACCACAATGTGCAAAAACATTTATTCACTAAGAAAACTATCCTAATATGTATAAAAATATCAAAATCCAACCTCAAAAGTAAGGTTTGAGGTGTATCCCATTGATTGGGATAGGAAGAACTTCACCATTCAATTTTGAGAGTTGGAATGCATTGGCTTATTTACAATTGGTGATGATGTATGGGCCACTCCAAATGGAATTAAGCTTGGTATATCTCCCAAAATTTTCTCTATCTTCATCCCATTTCAAAACTAAATCTCCTTCTTGGAAAGCTCTATCAATTTCCTTCTTATTGATTGCTTCTTCATTTGTGCTTGATGAGCTTCAAGATTTTGTATTGCTTGGTTTATTACCTCTTCCATATCCATCAAATTAGTTAAACCTTATTTTCATTGCATCATTTTTTAACATTTTCATCTTTTGAGCAAGTTCAAGAGAAGGTAACTCAAGTGACAATGGAATTTTTACTTCTCTACCATAAACCAACATGAAGCGATGGTTACCAAAAACCCTCTTTGGTGTGATCCTATCAACCCAAATGGATATTTTGAGTTTAGTGTGTCAAGTAATTCAATTGTCTTTGTTGGGAGATTTTTGGATGCTATGGATGTACTGCTGATATGTGGTTGTCATTGATGTCAACACTATTAGCATTTGGTGTATCAATTGTTGTATATGTCAAGGATTTTGAGAAAATTATAAGAAAAAGTGTTCCAAGTTCCCAGTGGAACTGTGCAGGTCATGAAGGAATTTTGTTCTATACGTTAAAGATTAGCTGATGTGGATTAAAGGGTTTATTGTTGAGTATGTCTAGATCATCTACCAGAAGTTTCAGAGGTCCGCGTGAAGTTTTGAGTATGTTGTGGTCTGACAGTGTTTTGCTGGTCTCTGTTAGTGTTCCTGAATGAAGATTGTATGATTCTGGTTATCTAAGTTGTTGCAGATGCTTCTTTGTTGTTTCTTGGTGTTCTTAGATCTTTCTAGTTCATTCTCTATCTTTGTGGTACGTCCACTTGATCCGGTGAGCTCGTGATTGAAGATCTTTTCTTGCACATGTTCAGTTTTTCATGTTCCTGGCTAACATGTTAATGATAGTGTGTTACGAATGTTCGAGGTGAAATTAATTAAAGTATTTTTATGTTGGAGATGTTAATTTGGGTCTCCACTATGTTGTGGCCGACCTTGGTGGGTTCGCATTAATAATTTAGTTGTTAATCTGGGCCGACATTGCAAATATAATTTATTTTTCTTGGCCGACCATGTTGTGATGAAATATCTTGTAGTGGATATATAAGAACGATTGTGTCATTAGTGGAAAGGATGCTTCGTGTGCTCCTATTTGTGTATATGAAAATATCATTCGATTGCAGAGCAGAGTGTGAAATAGATTGTGCGAAGTGTGAATTGTTGAGCTTAATTGGAACTATAATCAGGCTTGAGCAGAAGCTATTTTCTCAGTTCATACCCTCTAGATTTTTAATCCTATCCTATTGGGCAGTGAGCCCCTTTTGTAATTGAGTAGTAAGCTCTAGGCAGTGTGCCTGAATGAATGTGCATTCCCCTTATTATTCTCATTATATATACTTTTAGCAATTATAATCTTTTTGGAATGCTGTCCATGTTGGTTTCTTGAGGAGTTTCCATGTAAAAATATTGGTGTTCTTTGTCTCTTTGATGTGTTAATTTCACCTTGGTTAATTTCTTATTCGCCAGTCCGAGATTAGAGTTAAATTAAGTTTGAAAAATTTAAGTTTTTGTGACAACTAATTCATCCCCGCTCTTAGTTGTCTATCCTTATTTTTCCAAAAATTGTTATCAGAGTGAGTTTCTTTCAAGAAGTTTAATCGCTTGAGGTGATCTGGGATGGAAACATTCAGAAGGATAGTCCTAGATTTGATGGCTGTACTCATTGTGGAAGTCGAGGGATGCAGTATCACTTAAGATGTGACCAGGTAAGAGCCTCTTTGGAAGGATCCGATCTCAGATCGATCTCGATAAATCAAGGATCAGTTTTCAGCACAAAGGGTGAAGATGGAGAAAGATAGAAATATCACTTCTTTGTATAATAGAGGGTCTAAATGGGGTAGTGGTGATTATTATGGGATTCCGTGGGGAAAGAAGATAGAAATTGTGGCTCAGAATGCTTGGGTCATATATTTCTGCAGAATGAAAGTTCATGCTATTGAAGAATTCATGTCGATGCAGGCAAGGATGACAAAGAGATACAACGATAGGGAAGATTACTGCTTTTAGAGTGGAAGTGAGGTTTGGTGGGATAACTTGCTCCAGAGGCGAATGCAGAACTCTTGTATTCACAGAGATTACAGGGTGAGAATCTGATCCGGGAGGCTCGAAGGAAAGATATCTAAATATGATATGAAAGAATGAAACAACAGAAGACAAAGAAGTAGGCCAGAGCTGATGGTCTACAAAGCAAGAAGGAAAAGGAAAAGGTAAGTATGAAGATGTATTTCCTATTAAATGTTTTTCATATAGTAAAATAGGTCATTTTTCATCAAGATTTCCTGAAAGAGTTCCTAGGTCTAAGTCTAGAAAGTTTGGATTCTGAAAGAGATGCACTTTGTTGAAATGGAAATGAAGATGAATGGGCTTTCATTGCTACCATTGAAAATAATCCTGTGGCTACTGAATCTGCTGGAGATGAGAAAGCTCTTGCAGCCCGAATTGAAGAAAATGATGGGCAGGTCATTGATAGTGGATGCTCACATCACATGACAGGTGACAAAAGTAAGTTTGCGAGTCTAGAGAAGTATGATGGTGGGGTTGTAAGATTTGGAGATAACAATGCTGGTGTGATTCATGGAAGAGGATCTATTAGCCTTGGTGGTAAAGATAATACTGACGATGTCCTGTATGTTGAAGGCCTAAAGCACAACTTTTTGAGTGTTAGACAAATGGTACACAAGGGATATGATCTACAGTTCAAGAATGGAAAATGAAAGATTAAATTGGGAGTTCCAAAATATGATTGCCTCTTGTGGTGTGCAAGAGCTAAAGAGTAATATCTTTCCTTGAATGCACAATTAAGGAGTTGCAGTATAAGTAGATGAGGATTGGTTGTGGCATTTCGAAGTTTAATGTCATAATATATCAAGCTTTTTGAAAACTTCCATTATCAAGATACAGTTCCTACTCAATCGGTAAGAGATACGGCCTAAGTTAAGTAGAGAACTTACTTCAATGCATTTGATGCGAAAAGTGCAGGATAAGATAAACAAACTGGGTCTCCTTTCAGGCAAATTTTATTAAAATAATGTCTTTGGAACTGCTACATCTGATCTTTGTAAGTCCTCAGATTTAAGAAGTATGGAGAAAGGTATTTTATGGCAGGAAATTGAGTAGTTACTCTAGAATGATTTAGGTTCCTTTTTAGAGAGAAATGCTTGAAGCGTAGATAAAGTTCAAAGCTTTGAAGTATGGAAAAAAAATGAAAAAGGTTTAGAATCCAATTTTTGAGATATGGCCAGAGGTGGTGAATTCATCTCCAGGAGTTCAACTCTTATTGTAGAAAGAACATGAAATTAGCGATGAAAGATTCATCTATAAACTCAACATAATAGGAATTCTGAAAGAAAAGAATATGACAGTTTTGGATTCTGCCTTGAGAACATTGATGGAAAGGAATGTATCCTGGATGTATTGGAGTGAAGCGGTCACAGCACTATTTGTACCTTTTAGATGGGTAAATGTGAATGGTAATTCTGGTAAGACCCCTTATGAATTATGGTTTGGTCATAGGCCTACTGTTAAGTATTTCAAGATCTTTGGAAGAAAATGTTATATCAGGAGAGATGATGATATAGGAAAGTTTGATGCTAGAAGCGATGAAGGGATCTTCCTAGGTTACTCCACTAAGAGCAAGGCATACCGGTGCTATAATAAAAGACTGAGAAAGATTGTTGAGAGTGCAAATGTTAGAGTTGATGAGGACTCTATCAAATCATCCAAACGATGTAGCTATGATTTAGATGAAGACAACACAAATCAAGGGAAGAACACTTAGACATCGAATCTACTTTAGATTATTCCATATTTTTTGATGAAGTAACCACAAGTTGTTCTGGTAAATCAAGTCAGCCAGGAAGCACAGACAAGTGCAAGTGTAGAAGAAAGTTTAGAAGACATAGAGGTATGAGAAAGTCCCAAGACTCCAAGGTATGTAAAAGGTGAATCACTCTGAGAGTAGAAATCATAGGAGATGAAGTAAAGGGTACCATTAGAGAGAAAGATTTAAGAATGTGTTGTGTAATTTCAGGTTGAGCCTACAGGGGATGTCAACTTTGAAGCTTATCAGAGACGAATGCTGGTTTACAGAGCCCATGAAGAAGGCAGCAGGTGCGAAAGGGGTACCACATGGCTACCACTGAGCCTAGAGCACAAAGATAAGAATGTGATTAAAGGTACTAAGTGGGTATTTAGAAACAAGCACAGATGAAAGAGGTGAGTGGTCGGAATAAAAACAAGACTAGTATGTAAAGGGTACTGTCAAATGGAAGGTATTGATTTTGAGGAAACCTTTGCTCTTGTTGCTAGAATTGAAGCTATCCGATTATTTCTTGCTTATGCTACACACAAGAACTATAAAGTCTATCAAATGGATGTAAAGTATGCATTTCTGAATGGAGAACTAGAAGAAGTGTACATTGAACATCTAGATGGATTTCAACTAACAGATAAAGGAGATATGGTTTGTAGGTTGAAGAAAGCTCTATATGGACTTAAACAAGCCCCTAGAGCCTGGTGCACTAGATTGGAAAAATACCTACTGAAGCTTGGATTCACTAAAGGTATTGTTGATAGTAACTTATACTTCAAATTAGATCACGATAAGGAGTTAATCATAGAAGTATTTGTTGATGACATCATTTTTGGAGGAGATGATAATCTATGCATGAAGTTTGCTGATGAGATGAAGAGTGAATTTGAGATGAGCATAATTGGTGAAATGAAGTTATTTTTGGGATTGAAAATTACTCAGTTGGACCAAGGGAATTTCATATCTCAGTCCAAATATGTGAGAGAATTGTTGAAAAAGTTTGGAATGGAAGACTCCAAACCTGTTGGTACCCCTATGGTGATCGGATGTAAGTTGACACATAATGATGACTCTCCTAAGGCAAATAAAACTAGGTATAGGTCAATGATCGGTGGATTGCTCTACTTGACTTATAATAGACCATACATTATGAATGTTGTATGTATGGTTGCTAGATTTCAAACTGATCCAAAAGAATCACATGTGACTGTTGTCAAAAGAATCTTTAGATATCTGAAAGGAATAGTTGAATTTGGACTTTGGTATCCAAAGGATGATGATCTCACTTTGTGTGCATACATTGATGCTGATTGGGATGGTGATGTGGATGACAAAAAAAGTACTAGTGGTGGTGCTTTTTTCCTAGGGAAGAAGCTGATGTCTTGGTTGAGCAAAAAATAGAGTTCCATTTCTCTATCTACTGTTGAAGTAGAATATATTACTGCTGCAAACAATTGTACTCAAGTAATATGGATGAAAAAAATGTTGAAAGATATCAGGGTGATATATGAAGAGCCTATTGCCATATACTGTGACAACTCAAGTGCAATAAATATATCAAGGAATCCGGTGTTGCACTCTAACACTAAACATATATCAATCAAATTTCACTTCCTTAGGGAAAAAGTGAATGAAAAAGAAGTCAAATTGGAGTATGTGCCTACCAAAGAATAGATTACAGATATATTTACTAAGCCATTACCGAAGGATACTTTTGAGTATCTCAGAGGAATTCTAGGGGTAATTAGCCCTCCTGATAAGAACTAAATGATGCATTTACTTACATCAATCCTTGAGCCTCATTACTATATTATGATCCAGATTGATGTTTCTGTGGCTACTACTCAGGGGGAGTAGTCAGATGTGCAGATATGTGGTTCAGAGCATGTGTATGGAAAGGTCATGGATTTTTGCTTTCCATTGATGTCAAAGGAACTCATGCTTGAAATCCATGGCGGAAGAGATTCCAGTTAAGAAATCGATTATGTTGGAGTTGATAGGTATTTTCACATCATGTGTGCCATCAATGCAAAGGGTATTTGGGAGGATGTTTTCTGGGTCAGGCTGCATGGATGTGCTGATATGTGGTTGTCATTGATGTCAACACTATTAGAATTTGGTGTATCAATTGCTGTATATGTCGAGGATTCTGAGAAAATTATAAGAAAACATGTTCCAGGTTCCTAGTGGAACTGTGCAGGTCAAGAAGGTGTTTTGTTCTATACGTTAAAGATTAGCTGATGTGGATTAAAGGGTTTATTGTTGAGTATGTCTAGATCATCTACCAGAAGTTTCAAAGGTCCGTGTGAAGTGTTGAGTATGTTGTGGTCTGACAGTGTTTTGCTAGTCTTTGTTAGTGTTCTTGAATGAAGATTGTATGATTCTGGTTATCTAAGTTGTTGCAAATGCTTCTCTGTTGTTTCTTGGTGTTCTCAAATGTCTCTAGTTCATTCTCTATCTTTGTGGTACGTCCACTTGATCCGGTGAGCTCGTGATTGAAGATCTTTTCTTGCACATGTTCAATTTTTCATGTTCCTGATTGACATGTTAATGATAGCATGTTGCGGATGTTTGAGGTGAAATTAATTAAAGTATTTTTATGTTGGAGATGTTAATTTGGGTCTCCACTATGTTGTGGCTGACCTTGGTGGGTTCACATGAAGAATTTAGTTGTTAATTTGGGCTGACATTGAAAATATAATTTATTTTTCTTGGCCGACCATGTTGTGATGAAATCTCCTATAGCGGATATATAAGAACAATTGTGTCATCAGTGGAAAGGATGCTTCGTGTGCTCCTATGTGCTCCTATTTGAATATCATTCGATTGCAGAGTAAAGTGTGAAGAATATTGTGCGAAGTGTGAAGAAGTGTTGAGCTTAATTGGAATTATAATCAGGCTTGAGCAAAAGCTATTTTATCAGTTCATATCCTCTGGATTTTTAATCCTATCCTGTTGGGTAGTGAGCCCATTTTGTAATTGAGCAATGAGCTCTAAGCAGTGTGCCTGAATGCATGTGCATTCCCCTTATTATTTCTCATTATACTTTTAGCAAAGTATAATCTTGTGGACTAACATCCATCATGGTTTTTCCCCTAACAGGGTTTCCACGTAAAAAAATCTTGGTGTTCTTTGTGTCTCTGATGTGTTAATTGCTTCTGGTTAATTTCTTATTCATCAGATCTGAGATTAGAGTTAAGTTACGTTTAAAAAGTTTAAGTTTCTGTGACAACTGATTCACCCCCCTCTTAGTTGTTTGTCCTTATTTTGGAAATAGTATTCTATTACCCCTTTTATGCTTTTTATGAGATTCTTATTGGTTGACTCAACCAAGCCATTGCCTTGAGGATAATAATTTAAAGATTTATTCAAATAGACCACATTCTTGACTCCAACCCATTGATTTGTGTCCCTAAAAAATCCTTAGCATTATAAAAAATAATAGTAAATGGAAACCAAATCTTATAACTATCCCATCAAGGAAGTCTAGAATGAAGGCTTCATTAACATCTTTCAAGGAAACTGATTTTGTGCACCTTGTAAATGTTTTACTAGTTGTTAAAACCCACTTATGACCAACATTAGATGGTGGATTTATCATGCCAATAAAGTTCAAACTCCATTGGGAAATTGGTTTTTTTGGACGGGGTGAAGAGGAAGAGCAACTAATTTTGTTTGCATGTAAAATAGGCACACTCCTTGAAACTTCTTACCCACTTATGTGAACCTTGAATAGATTAGGCTAATAGTAACCACCCCTTGTAATCTTAATAATATTTTTTCTTGGTGAATAATGATCCCATGAAAGACCATTATAAAATTATACAAAAACTTTGTTAGTCTAATTTTGATCTATACACATTAATAGAACCCCATTAATATATATTTTGAATAAAATACCATCAACAAGGGCATAAGGAATGAATTGCAACTAAAAATACCTTCCTTTTTATGGACTCAAACCATGTGGATACTCACTTGTTTGTAGAAAATCAATCATATCATGATACCAACTATTTGAATGGTCATACTCAACTAGTTGGGCCTCCTCTAAAACATACACAATATCATTAACAACTTTTGTATCTACTTCTATCCATTCACATAACCCTTTACCCCTTACAATCTTAGTGATTTTGATCTCCACATCATATTTCATGTCATTTTTATCCACCCATTTCTTTTATCACTCACATCTCTACTCAAAAGGAACTCCTTCACACTTCGATGACTAACCATCACCTACACTTTGTTGTTAGAGATCATGTGTCTAAATATTTTAAGGGATTTTAAAAGAACATAGATTTGTTTTTGAATAAATCTATACCTGAGTTCATAATTTTTGAGAAGTTGACTAAAAAAGCAATTGGTTGTTCCATTTGTTCATCCTTTTGTTGAGTCAAAATAGTTGATATACTCCCTTCACCTCCAAAATCATAGAGAATGAAATCCCTTTTATAGTTAGGATTAACTAATGTAGGAGATTAAAAAATGGCTTGCGTAATTGCCTCAAACCATCCTTAACTTCTTTATTCTAGCTAAATGAAATATTATTTTTAAGCATGGAAGTAAGAGGCTTAACCAATGAGGCAAAGTTTGGAATAAATATTCTTAAAAAGATAATTTTACCAAAGGAACTTTGGAGACCTTTCTTATGCCTTGAAATAGAAAGATATAATATAGCACTCACCCTTTTTGGATTGATTGATGAACCATCCTTTAAAATCCATGTCCATTTCCCTTTAGAAGGTTATGCTTGTATTGGTCAACCCAAAAGATATCTTGTAAGTCATGGTGCCTCATTTGGTGGTAAAATATGTCTTGTACTGATTTGATTCTTGGACAAGGATTTGGTTGTAACCTAAATAGCTATCTAATAGAGAAAACATTCAACTCTAGCTAGTATTTGTAATATTTGTTCCATGGACAAAAGTAGGTAATGGTCCTTGAGAGATACCCTATTTAGGTCTCTAAAATCCACACAAAGTCTGATCTCTCCAGTCTTTTTCCTAACAAGAACTATATTGGCTACCCAAGAGGATTGTTTGATTGGGTAAATTATGTTTGCCTCCAAAAAATTGGATAAATCTTTTTACATTATCGGTTCAATCTTGAGGTTGATAGGCCTTTGTTTTTATCTAACATGTTTTGTATTTGGATATTGTTCAATGGTGTGTTGAGCTAGGTTATGACAAAAACTCTTAGATCTTTGTATGTCCATACAAAAATGTCATCATATTGTTTACAAAGATCAAACAAAGCTTATTTTTAAGAATTGTTGCATACCTTTCCATCCTTCAAAAAATTATCTTTTTACATTTTTAACCTCATAATCCCTTTCCTTGATAGACATGTTCTTATTTTATTTTATCAACTCATCATCACTATTAAATATACTCTTGTAATATTGTAGAATTGCACCTAGGGGCAATTCCATATTTTGCATTTTTTCCTAGCATTTATGACACCCTAAGACATTAATGAAAAAACCCCTTGGGTCAGAATTTCATGATTTTGACTCCAAGAGAAAAAGTGGCTGAGCAACAAAAGCTTGGTGACGCATTCCTCGGGAATACAGGCTTTGGACGAACGAGCGATGTACAGATGTCTACATGATGTGCTAGCGTCTTGGCCATTTCCCAAGCTTGAAACGTGGAATCTATAAGGTTAACTCTTGTGACACGTGTGCTGGTAGTTACATTTCGAAAGTAACGGCTCTTTTCCACCCTTGCAAGCATAAGAACCTCTTTTTTCATCTCATTTGGAGGTTGGAAGATTGGAAGATTATACACTAGCTCTCATTCAAGTTCTTGCTACCACTTTGAGACTTCTTCTCCTTTGATAGCAACACTCTCACACACAAAGCCATGCTAGACTGAGGTCCCCCCAGTAGTAGTAACAACTCTCAAGCAAGCATTCAACGGTGTGTCCGCGTGCTCCAAAGAGGGCTTTGGCCCATGGGTAACACTCTCTCTCCCTTTCTTACTTTCCTTTCACAAGATTTTTTCTACTCTCTAGTGGTGCGGGTTCTACTCCTCGAGCGGGTATTACTTTCACCACATGCTTATCGTGGTGCGGGTTCTACTCCTCGAGTGGGTATTGCTCTCACCACACGCTTTATTTACTCCTTTTGCAATCCTTTCCAACTTGGATGTCCGTGGAGGTGGGAACACAAAAGCGAGGTCTGACTGAGGCAGGCCCCTATACATCCACCCAACAACTTTCTCCTTGAACACTTGTGTGCAAGTTACGAAAAGAAACTTGGAGTGAAGATTCATGCGTCTAAGAAAAGGGTAAGCTTTCTCCAAGTATCGTGATATTTCCTTCCATATTTCACTTTCTGGTTGGTTAGTAGTTCCATTTATATCACCCCTGAGTCTGTGAGTAGGATTACTTTCTATCTATTGAGTTCTTGAGTTCTTTGTTGCTTAGGACACCAGCTCGACTTTCAGATGACAGTGCACTGCTCTAGCATCCTAGATCTACGCTGACATCCTTTGGTCGAGAGCTCCCTCTTCTGGGACATAAAACTTATGATCTGGCTCTCTCAGGACCTCTGACTATTTCCCTTGAAGACATAACCGTGTTCTTGGTTCCTTATCACATTGCTATCCTAAGGTGTATAAGGGCAGTTCATTCCCTGGTGATCTCTCAAGAAAAGAGAGACCCATGTGCAGAGAATCCCTCTTATATCACATTTTGGTGAACCCGACATGAACGTCCAAAGTTTATTTGTGATGTTGCACATTCATCAGGGTGAATTTTTTGAGGAATTTTTCAATATGCTGGAAGATGCTCTAGATGACTTCTTAGAAGCATTTCCCCCCATCCTTAAATATCCCAAACAAGTCTCTTCTCGGGAGGCTGAGGGATCGATAAATGTGGTGGTGGTCTCAGGTGGCTCCTTCGAGCCCTAAGAAACCCATCATCTACATAACCCCAGCCAACCCTATAGTTTGTGGAATTTCATGTCAAAGTAATTCACCAAACTTGTATTCAAAGTTTGTGAAAGCTACAGATTCTACATCTTATAACACCGTTGGACACACATATCCTGCAAGGAGTAAAAGACAAAACTTGGATCAACAACCTGCTATTCCTACCTCACAACCTACTTCTTTACCGCCTTCCCAGCCAAACCTTCCTGCAGCACCTAAACCTGCGATCAAAGCACCAGGCAATTATGATCTTGTTGAGAAAATTCGTGTTACTTCGACTAAGATCTCGCTTTGGGACTTGCTCTAGACCGCCCTGATTTATCAAGAGATGCTTTAGGAGGCCTTGCAAAATATTCTCTTTCCTACCTCCACTAGGCCTATGGATGTTAATGTGTTGTTGACCCATATTCATGTGGATTCGCCGAATATTACATTCCACCCGCAAGAACTCTCGCCTCCAGACATGAAAAAGCAAGCATAACCTTTCATGATCATAGTCAATGTTAATAACATTGGTATTAGGCATACCCTTGTTGATACTGGATTGACACTCAACATTTGTGGTATGGACCTACTACCTAAAATAAAAGTTGATTCATCTTCCTTGGCAACTTCTTCTTTATACATTTGTGGATTTGATAACGTTGGCCACCAAGCTCTAGGTACGATAATACTACCTTTGCAGCTAGGCCCCATTACCTTACCCACATTGGTTTATGTGATGCCTAGACCTTTACCTTATAATATCCTCTTAGGGAGACCTTAGATCCATGCTATGGGTGCAGTAACCTCCACTTTACACTGTTCTTTGAAATTTATCGCAAATAATCAGGTAGTCACAGTCAAAGTGGATCCAGAGGGTGTTCGCCTCAGTGAACTGGCTGCTGCTGGCCGTACCTCAATTGTGTCTACCCTCAAGAATTGTATTCCTTCCTTAAGCTGGTAGAATATATGGAATGTTCTTTGTGATACCACAGTATTGGAAATGGTTCCCAGGGGAGGAGTGTCAAACAAAGAACCGCCTAAAAGCGGAGGGATCTTTGATTCTCCATATCAATGCTTCTCAAACAAATGCTTTCCTTGGAGATGATTGGGGTTCCTTGAAATTTTCTAAATTCTTTATTGTGGAGTACAAGGTAGACCCATTTTGCATAGACTTTCCATGTGCCCCTAGTACAAAGGTGGATAATATTCCCGTGGAGGAGCAAAAGAGAAATCTTGTTTAGGAAATCACTCCTTCCCGCATTGAGGAGAACAATATGCCTCTTACAAAGGAAATTAACATTTGTGAATCCAACAAAGGAAGTGGAAGTACCCCCATAGAGACATTTGACGTTTGTTGGTGGAATGAAACACTCTATGTGGATCCGTCGCCCCCTAAAGTTTTACAAACTTGCTATGGATTCAAATATGAGCTTGCTTCTCGATATGGTTACGAGTAGAAATTTCTGGGATGTATCAAGCAGGGAATTCAAGTCCCCATCAATCTTAAACCATGGCGACGTAACTTGGGACTAGGTTGTTCTGTTGAACAATCTAAGCTAAAACCTTGGTGGAGTGTTAATATGATTTCGGTCGAGCCATTGAACCTCGTCCACCCTGAGTTAATAGAAGAAAAGGAGCAAGTCGAGAATATTCCTTTGGATATCTTCTCTTCTGATGAAGCATTAGAGGAATTTCTAGGCGCATACTCCTCGCTACCCCCTTATCATCACAAAAGATGTTTCTCGTATTGCTTGCATAGCCAAGTGTATTTCGAGGAATCTATACTGAATGTTGATGAGGACCCTCTGTCTAACACCAGTAATGACATTGCAACACCTGAGCATGAAGACTGAAGTTCCCTTGTAAAAGGAGATACTGTCGAGGTCTCTATGGATCCCATATCCCCTGAAAAGGTGATCAAAATCAGAAAGTGTCTTTCTTCGGAAGAAGCAAACAAACACTCCAATATTTTGCGTTCTCATCCTGACATATTCACTTGGACATATGAGGATATGCTCGATATTGATGAATCTATAGTGGTTCACAATATCATCCTATGTCCTTATGCCAAGCCGGTTAAGCAAAAAATCCGAAAAATCAATCCTAGAGTGGCATTAATGGTTAAGACTGGGATAGAGAAACTATTAAAAGCAAACTTTATTCATCCCATTGATTATTCCCCTTGGATTTCAAACATAGTCGTCGTTAGTAAACCTGGCGGTCGCATTTGCATATGCATTGATTTTTGAGACCTTAATAGGGCTTCTCTTAAAGATGATTTTTTCGTTACCTAATATAGATATGATTGTTGACTCGACTGCAGGCCATGCATTGCTTTCTTTCATGGATGGCTTCTCAGGTTATAATTAGATTTGTATTAAATCAAACAATCAGTATAAGACAACCTTTACTATCCCATGGGGTACCTTTTGTTATGTGGTCATGCCCTTTAGATTAAAGAATGTAGGAGCTACTTACCAACGAGCGATGACCCTGATATTTCATGACTTCATTCACAAGATTCTAGAGGATTACCTTGATGACATATTGAACCAAATCCGTAACCTATCAAGATCATCCTAAGAACCTTAGCCTTATTTTCGAAAGACTTCGACTCAACAAAATGAGATTAAATCCCCTTAAGCGCGTCTTTGGAATTGACGGCGACAAGCTTCTGGGGTTCATAGTCTCTCATCATGGGATCAAGGTTGACACTAAGAAGATCAATGCTATCGTGAACATGCCTCCACCAAGGAATATCACTGAGTTGCAAATTTTATAGGGAAAGATTCAGGCAATTCATAGATTCATATCTCAATTGGCTAATTGTACCCTTCCTTTCACTCGTTTGTTAAAAAAGGATGTCTGCTTCATATGGGATGAGGGATGTTAAAATTTCTTTGAGTCGATCAAAGCCTACTTAGCCAACCCTCCCGTATTGATGTTGGCTATGCAAGATAGACCCTTTTTTCTCTACCTAGCTACGTCACCATATGCTTTAGCAGCTCTTTTAGCTCAATATGATGACTCCGAAAAGGAAAGGGTAGTCTACTACATTAGCTGCGTGCTAGTTGATTACGAAACCCATTATTCCTCCATGGAAAGGAAATGCCTTGCTCTTGTATTTACTACACAAAAGCTGAGGCATTACCTCCTCCATGCTGAAATGCACATCATAGTAAAAACAGATCTTTTAAGGCATCTATTTTCCAACACCGATCTGGTAGGAAGATTAGGGAAATGGATTATGTTTCTTTATGAGTTTGACATAAAGTTTTCTACTCATAAATTGATAAAGGGTCAAGTAGTTGTGGATTAGTTGGCAGACGCTCCCTCATCTCGCTCCTTTCCTAGCTTGGATTTATTTCCTGATGGAAACATTTTTACAATCAACCATGATCTCGAATGGAAAATGTATTTTGATGGGTCAAGGTGTCAAACTGGTTCCAGAGCGGGGGTAGTCCTAATATCCCCTGAAGGCAAACCAATTCCCTTGTCCTTTCAATTAGACTTTCCTTGTACCAATAACATCACTGAGTACGAAGCCCTTATAGCTGGCTTACGTGTCGCGATAGCACTAAAAATTAGACACCTTCATATCCTAGGTGACTCTGAACTTATAGTGAATCAAATAACAGGAACCTATCAGGCCAAGCAAAGTAACTTGTCCCAGTACCAGGACCTTGCCTTGTCTTTGCTCGAACAATTTTCTTCTTTCACAATAGACAATGTCCCTAGGAGAGAAAATAGACATGTTGACGCCATGGCTAGTGTCACTTCCTTGGTACCTTCTGAAGAAGATATGAAGGAGTACCACTTTGTAGTCCAGGTTTTTCGAACCCCTGCATTTCCTGAAGAACTTGAGGTTGAATTCCCCATGTGTTCCCATGTAGACTCTAGGGAATGGTTTCTGATATCTATAACTATTTAAAAACTGGGAACTTCCCCGACGATGCGACAAAGTCACGTGAGGAAGATTTTGGTTCGCTACGTCATCCTATCATACATCCTTTATAGGAAGGCATATAATGGCCTGCTTCTTATGTGTCTTGCCAAAGCAGAAATACCCCTTGCCCTTAAGGAAGCTCACGTGGGCTCGGGGGGTGGAGGTGGTAGATCCCTAATGCAGAGATTGATACACATGGGATACTATTGGAAAACAATGGAACAAGATTCGTTTGACTTTTTCAAGAAGTTCCCTCAATGCCAGCAACATAGCTAGCTCATTCACGTGCCCACCCAAGAGTTACAAAACCAAACTTCCCCTTGGTCGTTCACTAAATGAGGGTTGGATATTGTTGGAAAGATATCACCTCCCTCTTCCAAAGGAAATACCTTCATCATTACCACTACGGATTACTTCACAAAGTGGGTCAAGGATATCCCGCTCTGATCCATGAATGTTGAAGCTATCTGTAGCTTCCTTATGAACAACATCATCTCTCAATTCAGATTGCCCACTACACTTGTTTCTGACAATGGTACACCATTTAAAAACAAGGAAGTGAAGCAATTCCTCGAGAAATTTCACATCTAGCATAGGTTCTCCACACCCTACTATCCTCAATCTAACGGTCAAGCAAAAGCATCGAATAAAACTCTTGAGCTTATTCTCTAAAAAATAGTTAATAAACACGGTAAAGAATGGCACATTCAACTGACATATGCTTTATGGGCCTATCGCATGAGTGTCTGCACAGCTATAGGGACAACCCCCTATAACCTCATGTATGGTGCCAAAGGTATCATGCCCTTAGAATTGGAAATCCCATCTTTACGAGTTTCCCTGAAAGGGCTAATTGATAATGAGACCTATCGAGTCAATCGCCTGCATCAGCTAGAGATGCTCGATGAGCATCATTTACGAGCCCTCAAACATCTTAAAGCTTGTAATCATTGGTTATCTAGACAATACAATCAAAGTGTACTCCCTCAAACCTTTAAAATAGGAGATTTGGTTCTTTGTGAAAATTAGAGAAATGTAAATGCGCCGCCTGACCAGAGAGGGAAATTCAGCCCTAATTGGTTAGGCCCTTACATTGTG
>VDFB02352975.1:0-25149 GCA_007258455.2 Sequoia sempervirens
AGAATATATGATCACAATTTGAAGAATAAGTAGCAGTAGAATTGACATGAGAAGAAGAATCAATTCATTTGTAATATAGTAAATTCTTGTTGAGTGTTAGGATGTTAGGATGGGGAGGGTCGATCCTAGGTTCAACTGGTCCACGAGGGGAGAAATCTAAAGAGCCCCAATTTTCATCAAGATATGTGTTAGAAGAAGAAGACACATTATTATGGAATGATGGTGTTTGGGAATTTGTCAAAGAAGAAGAAAGAATAGTAGATTTGAGTTTCTTAAAAGAAATAGATTGTACAATGAAACAGAAGACTCCTTCAAGATCTCAGGTTTAGATTGTGAGATTTTGTACTCTTCAATGAAGGAGGGTGTAAAATCTAGTGAAATCCAATCATCACCAAAATATTCACTTGAAGGAAGGGCACCATTATGATCATCATTGTTGTTAGTAGTGGAGAATAGTGGGTTTGAAGAAGGAACCAAATTATTTAAAATAGAAGGCTAATGATGAGAGATATAAAATACTTTCATTTAAGGCTTTTTATGTTTAAAAAGACTTGTTATTGTTAATTGACATGACTGGAGGTAGACAATAGATTAACATATTTTCTTATTTTACTTTATGTTTAACTAATTAGCAAATATTTTGGAAGTAATAGCTTATGCTAAATGCGTTGCTTTATGATGACTTTGGATGAGATAATTATGTTGCATTAATCTTTATTACCATGATTGTTGTCCTTTTTATAAGGGTTTTTGATAGGGTATCTTAAAGATTGATGAGACGGTTAAAACTCTTTGACTATGCCATAGATAGGCCCTGCTGGATGACGAATCACTAAAAGTCTTAATCGACTTCTTCATAGTCGATTGAGGAACTTTTACTTCCAACGCCAATCTGGCGTAGTTTTGGCATAGTCCTCCTTAGTCCACTTCAGTTCTAGTTTTAGTTTCATTTTGTAATCTATAGTTGGTCACCTTAAGTTTTGGCAGTTAATGCCGTGTTAGAAGCTAATAAGGATATTTTATAAATATCCATACTTCAGTCTTAGTTAGGAGTTAGATATTTTTTGCAATCATAATTTTTGTAATCACAAGTAATACTTTGTTTTGCGTTCTACTTTTGATCAATGAGAAAGGAAGCAAGAAGTTAATCAACTCACTGTGTTAAAGGATCCTACTTGAGGAAGAGCAGGGCCCGCTCAACCTTTGGAATGATCTAATGGTATTTTTGTTAAGTGTTGTTATTTTTTGATTCATTAATATTAAATTTGTAGTAGAAACTGATTTTGAATTATTCAATCGTTGAAATCATCTTCTACCTTGGTAAATGTTAAAATCAGATAATTACTTTTGTTTACAATTATGTTCGAAGATTCAGTTTATTATGATTAAGATCGAATTGTTAGAATGGTTAGATTTATTTATTAGAAATATTGAATTGGAACATTAGAATCGTTAGAAGATTTTTTAGATAAATTAGATCTAGATGTTGTTTGAATCGGTTAAACTTGATGTTTGTTTATTAAGTTTCATTAAAGCAATGTTAGGAATTTATGGAAAGATAAAGTCGAGGTCTGTTCAGAATCTATTCATGGAGATTAGTCTTTATGCTTTTTAGAATAATTGTCATTTTTCTGCAATTCATTCCTGCTCTTATTTAGTGTTTACTTTCCAGCAATTAAGTTATGGATTTCTTTTAAAGAAAAGTAGAATTAATTTGAATTCCATGTTTAGATTAGGAATTAAAGTAATCATTAAATTTCTCCATGAATTGGTCTAAATTGAAGTCAACAAAGTCTGAATTAAGTCAACAGGATTTTAAAATTAGAAGTTAAAACAAAATTAAATCTTAGGAATTAGTCGCTACAGTTTACCTCTTGAAGAGCTCCCAAGAGCTCCTGAAAGCTCTTGAAGTAGGAAAAATGATACCTTAAGTCGTTGTTTACAGTGCAAACCCCCGCAAAAGAATTTGTGACAACTATCCTTATCGCATATTGCTCTAAGACATGCCCGGTTCGATAAAAGAATTAATTAAATGATGCAAGTTGTGACATCAACAACCTTTCCCATCAGCTAATACTTGGCTTCTACCTGTAAACAACTTTATAGATCTAGATCAAACTCAACCATATAGATCTTTTTGTTGTGGAAAAAATTTATCATATGGTGAAGATTAGATTGGAATTCTCCCATGGTATGAATCCATGGTCCGCCAAGAAGATTATATGAAAGAGTATCACACATGCCATGGATAAGTGTCGGTAGGGTCAGTAGTGCTACTTTAACTAGTAGTGTGATTGTACCTAGTGATTGTCTACTAACATTATGAAAGCCATGAATAGAAAGAGTATTGGGTTTGATGAGAAACATATCTATAGTAATCTTACGTAACAAGTCAATGCTACAAATATTAAGGCCTAATCCATTATCGATTAGAGTGCATTTTATTCCATTCCAATTAATGATGACCAAAATCATAAGAGGATCATGTTGTCACTAAATCTTAGAAGAAGGTAACTCATGTTGGTGGAATACAATATCTAAATTTATTGCATGCATACAATATAAAAAGGTTGCTACATCATTCAATCTAACAAAAGGTGGGATAGCTACCTTTTGTAGAGCCTCTTGGATTATCTCGTGGTATTCAAGTGAGGTTTGTATCAATTCTCAAAGTGAGATATTAGCATAAGTAGCATGAAGTTTCCCGATGATATCATACTCTTTACCCACATGCTTAGAAAGATGGGAGAGGGGGAAGAAAAGGTTGAGAAGGAGAGCCAAGATGTTTGTGTTCTATTCCTTTATTACAAAGATGAAAGATTGATAAGTGTGATTTAGTTAACCTAAGTGACATAAAACCCTAATCTAATTAAATGTATAATTACATAGATAAATAAAAAATTATAGAAATAAACACAAATTTGGAATGGGCAAACAGATAGGAACCTATCACTAAAAGAAAAGGAAGAAATGGCCCAAGATGTCAACATGAGAAACTATTGTCCTTAGGGTTTTGCATAGTCTGAATTCCCATATGATGATCTTTGTTGCAATCCACTCTCTATCACTAAAATTGGAGGTAAAAGTGACAAGACGTCAATGTAGGTTGCTAGTGTCTTTAGTGTTTCTACAATCTGAATTCCTATATGGTAATCTCTTTTACAATCCACTCTACCCTCCTGTAACTTCTCTTTGTTAGAAACTTCTAGATCTGGATCTACACACACAAAAGAGGTAAAATGATTGTGCTATATATGGTCTTTCCTAAGTCAAACCTCATGTTGGTGTTCCCACCTCCACAATAGAAATGGTGGTGGTGATAAAGATTATGTGCTCTCAGGGGAGCAGAGGTAACATAAATGATAAAAACTATAATAAATGAAATACCATGAAATAGAATAATTATATGTGTGAAACCCTTGTTGGAGTGATGTCATATCACAATTCACCACTAATATTTGATGAAGAAATAATCATTTTCCTTGAATATTTGCAAGGGTTAGTTCATAATAATAATGTTTCACAAGTATAGATCTTCAAGATTGTACAGAAGAATAAAGAGCTTTTTGATAGATAGATACTTATTTCCAATGTGTGTAAAATGAGGGAGAGAGGGTTTATATATATATTTCATTGAAGACCTTTTTGAGCTATTCCAACCATTGTTCAAGACACCATAGGAAGATATTTTGATTTAAAACCTTTTTAAAATTCAAATGTAGGATACTAGTGTATCGTGATAATGTCCTAACATTTTTTTTTCCTAAAATTCCAATTGTCAGGGAACATAACATAGTTTCTTAGTCATTCCATAAAATGTCATATTATGAACATAATAACCTTACACTCAAAATATATTGTCAAACCTAGTGTGAAATTATTAGTGGTGACAATTTACAACACTAAAATCATCACACATAATTATCATCTAACCAACATTTTTGTATAGTCACCTTCATGCCAGTCATCCATTCACAAGCCAAAGAACACACAGAGCAACAAGACCCTTGTACTATGAGGCTTCAAATATATGAGGTCCTTTTTTATGCAATGTAAGGAGAACCCTCGAAGCCCCCTAATACAACTGAACAATCTAGTGGGGATGAGATGGTGATGCAACAAGAATATTCGCCTAGACTGCAAGACTTCTTGAACAATCCACAAAATGTAGAAATGATCAACCATCTCATAGAGGCTAAGAAATACAACATCCTAGAAAATTCACTCATGCATGGTCTTAAACTCCTTTCTAATGTTGACACATCATTATTGTAAGGAAGTTAAGGTAGCGAAACATCTTCCTACACTAATATTGATAGGAGGGTTGTGCAAAAAAAAATAGATATGAACAATTACAAAAACTTGAACAAAAATAAATATAAACACAATGATTACATGGGGAAAACCCTTTTAGGAGAAAAAAACCACACTCCAAAAGCCACCCAATATATTATTCATAAATTGAAAAGATTACAATATACTTGCAAATCAGTTTTCTCACAGGAGTATCACCAACTAGATATTTGGAGTTAATAGATATAAGACTCTTTTACACCCAACCTCCATCTCATGCACCTAATTTATAGGAGATACAATACATGAAGCTATCAAATAGTATTACAAAACAATGAGCTAAAACTACCTAAAAGTGGTGTCCATCCTTATCTCCAATAATAGATTCCTATGATGTGTCAAAACGCACACCACCGCATGTAACTCCCCCTTTACAGCTCATTTATGTGTCCAACACATTTTTACATATCCCATTTCAAGAGACCCAACTTTCAGAGGCCATAACTTGTTATCCAAGTGTTCGATTGATGAACCTTTTGAACCACCAAAAAGCTCATGAAATCCTCTATCAAGCTGTAACTAGCTACACTGGCTATTACCACTTTTAGGCCCAAAAATGCCTCTAAGGCCTTAAACTATACTTTGAAACTTTAAACATGAAAATTTAATATCTTCAAATCCAAACATGATCCTACGATAAAAATTTACAAGCATGCTTATTTATCCAATGCAAAGCTTTATGGAAAATTTTGCATCAATTTGTGCTCAAATTTAAAACTACAATAAATATTAATGTTGTGTAATTACAAGGTTAAGACACCATTCTTTAGCAATGATTGCAAGATCCACCAAGATAAAAAAAAACCTCTGAGACACCATTTGAGAACCATTGGGGTAACCTTTTCAAGATGGGGAATTATGTAGTGATGCAAGGGCCACCACCTCTAATTTAGAACCCCCCTTTTCCCTTTTGATCTGCCCCTAATCTTGGTCTAATTGTCATCCCCACTTCACAATTTCAATTCATTATATACAAAAAAGTACCCAACCCTCCTTACCCTAAAATGTGGTTCATACCATTCCCCTTATTAGGACCTACATCCCTTCCATCCCTCCTACATCATGCATATCTTACAATCATTTCATATACTCCTAACCCCCATCATCCCAACACATATTTTCTACATCTCATATCTCACAATTCTATTCCACCCCTATTCTATAATTCATTCACATTCCACAACCTTTAGCATAGCTCTCAAGGTGATAAGAATTTTATGTTATTAATAGATGATTATTATAGAATGACTTGGGTGACATTTCTTAAAGAAAAATCAAAATTTCTAGATAAGATTAAAGCCTTTAAATCTATGGTTGAGAATGAAATGGATTTGAAAATCAATCTTGAGGCCTAATAGAGGTGGTGAGTTCACCTCTAATGAGTTTAATAGTTTTTGTGAAGATCATGGAATAAAGAGATAGTTACCAACTCCTACGACTCCTCAATAGAATGGAGTTGTGGAGAGGAAGAACAAGACAATTTAGGAAGTAGCAAGAACCATGATGAAGAAAGAAAATATACCAAATGTCTATTGGAGAGAAGTAATTCATACTACAATATACATGCTTAACAAAGGAAAAACAAGAGTGAACAGTTCAAAGAATCCTTATGAGTTATGGTATGGAAAACCTCCTACTATCAAATATTTCAAAGTGTTTGGAAGTAAATGCTATATCAAGATAGATGAAGAAAACTTGGGAAAATTTGATGCAATATCTGATGAAGGAATCTTCCTTGGTACTCTACAAAAAGCAAGGCATACAGATGTTATAAAAAAAGGTTGAAGAAGATTGTTGAAAGTGCAAGTGTCAAAGTAGGTGAAGAAACACATAAATTTTTGTGTTGATAGAAGGATATGAATCCAATGAACCCCCTTGTAGTGAAGAAGAAAAAGAAGAAGATAAATAAAAAGAGATGGCAGTGGAAGAGGAAGAAGCTTCGAAAAAAATCCCTAAGACTTCTAAGTATGTGCAGAAGAATCATTCTGAAGATCAAATCATTGGAGATAAGAGAAAAGGTATGTTGACAAGGAGAAAAGATGCTATGATAAAGGAATAGGTAAACTTTTATTTACTTTCAGAAGTAGAACCTAAAAAAGTAACTGAAGCATGCAAGTATGAGAACTAGATCAAAGCTATGGAAGAAGAATTGAGATAGATTGAGAAGAATTAGACTTGGGAATTGGTCCCAAGACCAGTAAACAATAATGTGATAGGAACTAAATGGGTTTTCAAGAACAAAATGAATGGGGATGGAAAGGTTGTTAGAAATAAGGCTAGACTTGTGTGTAAGGGTTACTCACAAGTGGAAAGAATAGATTTTGAAGAACCTTTTGCTCTGATGGCAAGAGTGGAATCCATTAGAATGTTTTTGGCTTTTGCAACACATAAAGACTTCAATGCGTATAAGATGGATGTCAAGTCTACCTTCTTGAATGGTGAGTTAGAACAAGAGGTTTACATTGAAAAATTAAAAGGTTTTTCATTGTCAAAGATGTTGATATGGTTTGCAGATTAAAAAAAGCATTGTATAGACTCAAACAAGCTCCTAGAGCTTGGTATGCAAGATTGGATAGATTCTTATTGCACTAAGGATTCAAAAAGGGTATTGTAGATAGCAATCTTTACTTCAAGTTTGAGGGAGATCAGATCCTAATTGTGGTTGTGTATGTTGATGACATAATCTTTGGAGGAAATGAAGGTATGTGTAATAGATTTGCAGAGTAGATGCAAAAAGAGTTTGAGATGTCAATGTTTGGGGAGATGAATTTCTTCCTTGGGTTATAAATTTGTTGATCAAAAAAAGGCATTTTCATTTCATAGTTAAAGTATGTCAAGGAAATCTTGAAGAAGTTTGGAATGGAGGATTCTAAACTAGTGTGTACTCCCATGGTTACTGGTTGCAAGTTGAGAAAAAATGATGAACCTCCTAAGACAAATCAGAGCAAGTATAGATTAATGGTTGGTGGATTGATATATCTTACTACTACTAGACTAGATATCATGCATGTAGTTTGTCTTGTGGAAAGATTTTAAGAAGATCCTAGAGAATCACATGTGGCAGTACTTAAAAGTATATTTAGATACTTGAAGGGCACTACAGATTTTGGTCTATGGTATCCCAAGGATACTGATTTCTCTTTGAGTTCTTATATAGATGTGGATTGGGAAAGTTGTGAAAATGATAGAAGAAGTACAAGTGGATGTGCTTTATTTCTTGGAAGCAAGTTGGCTTCTTGGTTGAGTAAGAAGCAAGATTTAGTGTTATTATCTACTACAGAGGCAGAATATATTGCAGCAGCATCATGTTGTACACAGGTGTGATGGATGAAGCAAATATTGAAGGATATTGGATTATCATATGATGAACCTATTTATATCTTGTGTGATAATACAAGTGCTAACAATATTTCAAAAAAACATAGCATTGCATTCAAGGACAAAGCATATCTCTATTCGATATCACTTTCTAAGAGAGATAGTCACAAAGAATGAGGTGAAGCTGGAGTATGTGCCTACAAAGGATCAAGTTGCAAACATTTTCACAAAGGATCTTCCAAAAGATACATTTGAGTATCTCTGGTAGAAGTTAGGGGTTATTACCCTTCCTTTCAATTAGATGCATAAGGGTGTGCACCTGTCCAGGTGAGAATTTCAAGATACATTCTTGGTCCTAGACTGATGAAGGCTACCTCTCAGGGGGAGAAAATAGTGGTGTGTTTTAATTGGTGCAGTCAGGGGGAGCATATCCTATATTTGTAAGGAGGAGTAAGAGAGTAGTAGAGAGAAAGTAGTGTGTTGGTGTTGCCTAAAGTTAAGCTTCCAGGTGATGTCAAATGGAGAGATTGTTTCCATTTTCCATTGACGTCAAAGAGGGAGAGAGATTGAAGTCTGAAAAACTCCTCAAGGGGGAGAAAAATGAAGGAAAGGGAAAGAGATTGAAGTTTGAGAAAGTGGTAGAAGTGTAAAGAATGTCCTAGTTGGGGGGAGAGACTGAAGTAAGGGGAGATTTGTCTGAGTGTTGGAATTGCAAAGTTGTTTATGTTGAGTGGTGGTTTTTTAGAGCTAGTGTTTCCATCAGTGACAAAGGGGGAGATTGTTGGAGATTTTCTAGTGTTGTCATTAGTGTTGTCATTGATGTCAACCTCCAGTATGGTCAAGGAGATTGTTGGAGATTATTGCACTATGTTCACATTAGTGTTAACCTCTAATGTGGTCATATTGAGAAGTGTTGTGGTGTTGATGATGCAATTGGTTCACTTGGTTTCCAAGTGCTTTTTAGAAAATTTGAATAAAAGAGTGTGCAGTGTTGTGCTCCACATTTCTTCATGGTTGAAGATATACTTGTGTGGTTTGGATGTGATGATCAGAGGTGTTCAAAGGTGCTATATACAGAGTTTTAGGTTCTAGATCATGCAACAGTGGAAGTTGTGTTTGATAGTGTGTAGCCTATGAAGAAGGTTCTCTAGGAGAAATGAGATTGCTCTACATTTCTCTGCATTAAGGTTTCTTATCTTGCAATTTTGGGAACATGCTCAGATTGCTTGTATTTACCTTTCCCTAGAGTATCTAATGTTTAGTTGTCTCACAAGGTTGGTGAGTGAGATGCATGTCTGTGGCAATGTGGTTGGTTGCATAGAATGAAAGTGTTCTTCAATTTCAGGTGGTTGTGGCAGTATTGTTGAATATTTTGATGGTGTTGGAATATTCTTCAATGTTGTGGAATGTTTCTATGTGGTCTGCATGGTATTTTCAAACCTAGAAAGGCATGTATTTCGTTGCTTCTTAGTTTTATTACAAGTTCGGTCAACTTGGCGTGCTAGTGCTAATTGTGAAGGATGTTTGTTGTTTGTGGGAGGGTATCAGTGTATATGTGGGTCCTAGTTAACACTCGGTATGGTCTGCCTTCATTTCTTTTGACCATTTGGTGCCAACCTACTTAGTGGTTGCATGTTTGAGGTGCATTCATTTTAATGAGGCAATATGGAGAAATTTTTTGAGGTTGTGGAGGATATATAAGCAAGATTAATTGTTGAAGAAGTGTGTGATGTGTGGTGTGGTGCGAAATGATGAAAATTTGATCAAGTGTGGTGATTTGAGTGTGAGCTTAATTCCTAAGACTATTGGATGTAGTGAGTAGAAGGTGTCTACATTTTCAATGTGTTTGAAGTTGCTAGAGGCAATGAGCCTAAGGTTTTGGATGGTGCAAAGTTGTAGTGGTGGATTTTTCCTATTGCTTTGAGATAGCGAATCTCTATATAATGGTATTCTTTTATTATTCTTTCTTTTGAACAATGAGTTCTTTGGGAAATGAACCCTGGCAGTGAGCCATTCTTCTCTTTTGGGCAGTGAACCTATTGTATTCAGTGTTGCTATTCATATATATGTGATATAATCCTCACCATGGTTTTTCCCTAATTAGGGTTTTCCAAGTAAATATGGCATTCTCTTGTGTAAGGTGTTGAATGTGTTAATGTTTCTTTTATTTACATTCTACTAATGATAATAAGGGTTTGATGGTTAATTAGGGTTTAAGGTTTTAATGTACAACTAATTCACCCCACCCTCTCAATTGTTATGTGTGTCTAACAAGTTTATGGCCCAATTTTTTTCATGAGAACCATTTCAATCAAAGGCTTTTACACCACCAGTTCTGAAAGTAGATGTAGATATAAGCATTTAGTAGCTTTTAGAGAGATTCCAAAAGGATTCTCTCTAAAAATATATTGTGATCATGACATTCAACTGGTACTAGGGAGTCATCTACCCAACATCAAGGCCTACATTTACCCATATGTACAAAAAATTAAGATTGAGAATATTATACAAGAGATGCTAGAGGTAGGTATTATTAGGCATAATCAAAGTGCTTAATCTTGTCGAATGGCATTGGAATATAACAAAGATAACACTTTTCAAATGTGTCCTAATTATAGAGAGCTCAATAAGTACACCATAAAAGATAATTTATAATACTAATAATTCATGAATTTGTTAGATGAGATTAATGATGCTATTTTTTTTACTAAACTTGATCTTAATTGGTTATCATTGACTTATAATTAGAGATGAGGGTATACATAAGACAACTTTCCAAACCCATGAAAACCACTATGAATTTTTTGTGATGCCCTTTGGCCTCACAAATGTATCATCTATATTTCAAAGTTTGATGAACTCTATCTCTAGGCCATTTTTATGGAAATTTGTTTTGGTTTTTTTGTATGATATCTTAATATATATTAAAATGTTGGAGATAAAATTGTAACATATGATTTAGGTTTTGGAAATTCTTGAACACCATTATATTTATGTTAAGTCATCCAAGTATGTTTTTTGAGTCAAATAGGTGGAGTACCTAGGTCATATTGTTTAACATGAGGGAGATAAGGTGTAATCTCACAAGATTAAGGGCACAATAGAATAGAAAGTGCTTAGGATCCTTAATAATTTATGTAATTTCTTAGGGCTTACAAGTTATTATCATTTATTTGTACAAAAAATATGGCAGCATAGAATAAATCCATTAAATAAATGTTCCCTCCAATGGAATGAGGTAGCTACTAGGGTATTGAGAAGATAAATGAAACCATGTACACACAACTTTAGTTTTAGATAACCTAGATTTTTCTAAAGCCTTAATCATGGAATTTGATGCTTCTAAACAAGGCATAGGATCAATAGTTATGCAAGAGGGGATACCCCTAGAATTTGAGAGTCACAAACTCAAAAGTGAGAATTTGTTGAGGCTAATTTATGATAAGGAAATGATGGATATCCTATATGTAATCAAATAATGGATACCTTGTCTAGTGAGAAGACACTTTAAGGTAAAGGAATATCACAATAGTCTCATATACTTCTTATAGCAAAGTTTATCATTTCAAGAATAATAAAAGTGGGTCACAAATATATTGAGATACGACTTTGAGATCATAACTAAGGAAGGAAAGGAGAATGTTGTGTCTAATTATCTATGTAGGAGGGATGGTCCCGCATAGTCACTATTGTATTCAATTTCCACATTAAAAGCAGATTGGGTGGATGAGGAATGAGAAAAGTGGTAGAAGGACAGAGATACTTGAACTCTCATTAAAAAATCCAACAAGACGTAACCATTTCAAATAAAATTGCATGGAAATTAAATGCTCTATGGTACATGGATAGGTTGTACCTATGTAAGAATTCAATCCTTAATTTTAATTTTTTTTGTAGAACTACATACTTCTTCAGTAGGTGGGCACTCAAGATTCTTGAAGAATTATCCTAAATTCAAGCAAAATTTCTTTTGGGATGGGCTCAAATGGGAAGTCCATAAGTTTGTAGCATAATACATGGTGTGCCAACAAAATAAAGGGGATACAATTAATGTAAGGAAGCTAAGGTAGCAGAACAACTTCCTACACTAATCTTGAGAGGAGAATAATGCAAAACTTTTATATATCTTTAACAATTATAGAAATTTAAATAGAAATAAACATAAATATCATGCATACCACAACACAATGATTTACATGGAGAAAACCATTTTGAGAGAAAAACCCCACACTCCAAAATCTTCCCAATATATTATTTAGAAATCACAAAGATTACAATATACTTACAGAGCAAGCTTCTCACAGGAGTATCACCACTTAGAGATCTAGAGGCAACACAACCGCTATTAGACTCTCATAATACATCATAATACACAACCATAATACAATTCCCTCATAAAATAGGGTTTCCTTCTAGGAAAAGTCAAGATAATAAAATATCAGTTATCAAATATGAGACATAATGATCAACAGTCTAGATTTATAATAATAAAATATAAATAAAATTTTCCTTTTGAGGGCACTGCCCTTGAGCCCCTGCCAAGGCACACTGCCCCTAGACCCCAGCCGAGGGGACGATCCCCTGGATTCCTCGTGGGTGGGGGATCCCCCACATGCCCCCCCCCCATCATCTTTGGTTGAAAAATACCTTATGTAATTGTAAGGTTGATACATTTTCTCAACAATTAATACTTTAGGTTTTTTGCAATAGTTATCTATTCCAAGCTAGAGGTGGGAAGAGGTATCCATGGATTTTATCATAAGCTAACCAAGGTCTAAGTGAAAATATTGTTCATGGTTTTTTTTGAACCTCTCAATATAGGCAGCACATAAGTATGGTACCTCTCTTGAAAGACAACTTCCTATAGACAAGTTGCAGAAAATTATCCCAAGGTCTCTTGGGTGTCAGGTCATGACTTGCAAAAATAGATCAGTTGTTTGATGTGATTTACTATTAATCATAAATGGAACTTATGTTTGCTAAGTTGGGAGGGAATTGGATCTTCAAATGGAGTTTTGGGAAGTTCTAGAAGTGAGGTGCAATTGCTGCAAGTTCAAAACAACAGTCTAAAACTCCATGTTTGACATCAGATTTGGCTTTACAATGATGTTGAAACTTTGCCTTAACTACTCTTTCAAAGAAAAGATCAAAAAGGAAAAGGGATAAAAGAGTTCCTAGACCTACAACTAATGATGAGCAGTGTCAATGGAGGATGCTACAATGGACAACCTTCCCAAAACTAAGTTCCATTTAACCAAAAGAACTAACAGTCTCATGAAACTAGTGTTATCTTCTAAGGTCTATAGATTTTCAGCTATCCATTCACCATAAAGCATGAATAAGAGATGAATTTTAAGTGCAACAATAAGTTAATGTTCAGACTAGCTTTACACTATTGTCCATCATCAACAAACAACAAAAAGCATGAACATGGAAGGCATCAACACAATAACATTCTTCACCATCAATGCGCAACATAAACTAAACTACTAAAGAAACTTAAAATACTTAGAACAACAAACTAAATCTATTAATTTTGAGAAGATGAATGATGCAACATGTGAGAAACACAAGAATCCACTAAAACAATGCAATTCTATTGAAATTTTTGTAGCATGTCTTTACACAACAACTCAACTCTCTCTTTGAAAATGAGAGGAGACCCCTATTTATAGTTTTCCAAAAGTGAAATGAATGGATAGGATTTACTTTCATTGTGTGGCCAAAATTCATTTTACATTAGGTTTTGACCTACCCCCAAAATATATCAATATAAAATACATTTTTGTCTCATTCCTATTTTGTCTTTTAGTGGCTCTAACACTATAGTAGTTTTGTCTTCTAGTGACTGCCTTCTTTTTCCAACTATACTAACAGAAACTCTTCATTAATCACTAGCTTTCCTTCATTTTTCTAGAGGGTGGCATACTCCAAAAAATATCTAATCAATGTCTAGAGCTTGTTCAATTCCATGATGTCTAATTGGAGGACTTGAAAGGTCAGCCTTTTGAATCTTTCAGTGATTTTCTCCTAGTGCTTGGTGCATCTAGGTGTGGCCTCATAGCAAATTCCATGAAATTTGAAGTTAGCACGTTTGTTGCTCCTTGCTCCATATTCTTATGGAAGAATGGATTGATTTTCTCTAGGTCTAGCTCCAGGGCGAGCATGTCATAATCAATCATCAGCTTAAGATAGTCTTCGCTATCTGTCCTATGCTCCACAACCCATTCGAGGTTGAGTTTGACCTCATGCAATACTCTTTCTAGGACGTCCCTCCTATGATACAGACCCATTTTCCAAGTCTCTACTAGCCAATGATCATCCTTAACGAGTGCCAACTCCTTTTCCCATGTCTTCTAAGGTATCTTTAGAATTTCCTTGAGCTTAGGATTGGTGATCCTATAAGCTCAATGAACCTATGACATGTCTTCTCTGTGGCCTCTAGCTGCTTTTGCAAATCTCAAAATTTATTGGACATTAAAGCAGTGTGGCTTATGCTCATATCACTATTGTAAAGCACTCATTGGAACCAATCTGCAATGGACTTGGTCAAATTCTTCATTTTCTCCATTCTAGTGAGCTCTTCTTGGGAGAGAAGTGGGGGCATGAACAATGTTGTTGGAGCCTCTTCTTCCAAGGATGTCCATTCCTAAATATAGGCAGTGAGATCCACCACTTGTTCTTTCAGTTCCTCCTTAGAGGATTGATCCTTATTCATTTGTTGTATAATTGTCACTACTGACCCCTAGAACTCATCATTTTTTTGTTCTCTAGTTGTTGGGCCCAAGTTGATCATAGAGATGCTATAGTTGGGTCCTTCACCTTTGTCTAGCACTGGGCTAGCAATTTGTATTGTTCTAGATCTAGAGGCATCAACTTTGATGTGCAAATGGATTATAGGCTTCTTTTCCTTCCTTGGCTTTGTCTAGGCTCTTGCCAGTATCACCTCAAGTCAAGCCTTTGGATTGACGACCACATGGATTTTCTTTTGAAGTTGCCTCTCTAGCCAGTCAGGCACCTAAGTTTCCCCTTTTGGTGATTCATGATCACCTTCCTCTCTTTGCTCATGTGGAGGTTGTTTCTCTTCATGACCCAGGGCCTCTTGTTCTATTCTCTCTTCTTCATCTAAGTCCTCAATGTGTATAGCCTTTTTTGTGTCCAACTTAGCAGTGGCTATGTTTTCCTCAACAATGCTTTCTTTCTGAGGCACTCTTTCTTCTTCCCGTTCGATTTCTACATGATGCTCCAGCTCAAGGCTCTTCCGCAGTGCATCTTCTACTTTATCTTCTTCCTTCTCTACTTCTTTCTCTTCTTCAGGAGGCACTTCTTCTCCTTGGATTAGGCCCTTGTCTTGGCCAATTAGTGGAGGCTCCTTGAATATATCCACATTGACATCAGTGTCATCTTTCTCTTCAGAAGGTTGCTTCTCAGATTCAACCTCTTCTCCCGCATCCTTGAGCTGTTGGGACAACTCCTCTTCTAGTTCTTGATCTGAGGTCTCTATTGTGTATTTTGCGTTGAGGGCTTCAGTGTCTTCTTCTGAAGAGTGGGAATTTTCTTCATCTAAGACCACCTTTTCCAATTTGATGCTCATTCCTCCCTCTAGATGTTCAAAATAATCATCCTTAAAAGGATCTCTAGGCTCCTCAACTATTCCTTTGGCGGCCTCCCTTTGGTTTTTCTCCATTTCTTTAGATATCTGAATGGTAGCCTCCATATTTGGTGGCTCTGTAGGTGGAGAAGGAACAGGCAGGCTATCAACAATCTAGGCCATCACAGCTTGAATTGTGGGGTTCATTATTACCCCAGAGATTTTAGTGGGTATTCCTTGCATATACTTTGTGAAGGCCTCTGGTAGGGTGAGAGGAGGAATAGTAGTAGTGGCTACTATAGGAATTGCAACAAAGAGAGTGGGAAATGGAGGAGGCAGTGAGGTAGATGATAGTGGAGATGTCGTGGACAAGGAGGAATCCAACGCCATTATTGGGTTGTTGGTGAGGTGGAGGCAAGGTGGACTAAAATGTCCACGACATGCAGAGAAGAAACAAGTAGTGCCTAAGATGTAGGAGGTGGAGGAGTGGTAATGGCAATAGTAATAGCGAGAGCGGAGGTAGCAGGTGGTGATTGTGGCTACTCAGCTTCTTCTTCTCCTTCATGTTGTGGATCCTCCTCAATGGTGGGCATTTCACTTACAAATCCTCTTGATTTCTTCGCTTTCTTTGAGGATTCTCCCTCTATAGCTTTCCATGTGTATACTTTATTTTTAGGATGGCACTCAGGCACATCCTTCCTTTTCTTTGATCTTGTTCTAGGAGGAGATTTAGGTGCCTCCTCGGTTGAGGCAACAACTGCTCCACTATCAGTTTCACTTTTGAGCTTGTCGTATGTCAGTATTGCACCTTGCAATTTAAGTTGGGCAATTTGGGCATCCACCCATTGCCTTGTCATGTTACTATATCAAGGTCATTGACCTCTTCTTCATCCCAATCTATTAATGGTAGTAGCAAGTTGACCACAACATCAAATCTCTCATCAATAATTGTATCCTCTTCCTTCACAATTTGATCAGGCACTAGGAACAAGTTAATTGACTATACAAATTGGGTTGTCATTCGCATATAGTGCCTCATTCGCACTTCCTTGTCATCCTGGCAGTTGGCCCAAAATCATTTGATGTGGGGCCAATGAGCATACTGCTTTCCAACCAACTTCTTCATTTTTCCATAGGGGTCCATTCTTGCTTGGGCCGTGTGGAGGTCCAAATTATATTCCACTATCTCCTTTTCTAAGTATTTCATGCACTGGGCAGTGGGACAGACATACATTCCTTGATTGAACGTTAAGGTATATGGGATCCCCACTCTATGTTTGTTGCTCAATAGGGAATGAGGATTTTGCAGTTGTCTGGAGATCTCCAGCAAGATCATCTGGTCATTGGGGTATCATGGCAGCTTGTAGGGTCTGTCAAAGAAACCTTTTGTTCTAATGTATGTGAACTTCAGGAACTGTATGAACAAGTACCTAAACCTTTGGATGAATGCTTTGGCACTGTGTGAGACTTCTCTCGAAGTCTCCCCCAAGGAGTCTAATAATGTTCTCAATGAAGGCATCATTTACCCTCTGGTATTCTCTCTTGAAATTTTTGTATTGCAGTTGTGGGTAGCAATCATACACCTTGAGTTCTCCTCTCCCTAGATTTTGATTATTAGCAACAAAGTGGCCCTTGTATGGGAATGCCTCTGCTAGTAGATATAGAAAGTAGGAGGTCATGTAAAACTAAGATGTTTTTTTCATAGCCATAAGCTACTCATGCATGTTATCACTGATGATTTTGGCCCAGTGGAACTTTTTTTTCCACGAATCATCTCCTCAATGAAGTAGAATATCCATTCCTAGAAGAAGGTAGTAGTAGGGAGGCCCGTCACCCTACTCAAGAGAGTGACCAAGTCATGGTACTCTTCATAGAAGTCACTCCTAAAAAGCTCTTCGGGAACCTTGGAAGCACTACCCCTCTTTTCATTCAACCAATGCTAGTTGATCAATAGCTTGCATCCTAGGAGGCTACCTTCCACATGTTCTCGGCATATCCCTTCTCTATTTCCTCCATGACATCAAATGTGGGAATATGGAATGTTTGGCCTATGGATCGAGTTGATAGATCTGCCAACACTCTTCCATCGTGATCAATGATTTTGTTGTTGCTATGGTAACACTCTCTACATACCATCACTAGTTCCAAAGCCACAAGCATAGGTGGAAAGCTGACTGCTTTGGGAAAGCCACTCTTTATGATTTTTTGGGCATTTTTCAGTTGTAGGGTTGATCATGACCCTTTGTCGAAATTCGTTTATATCTACATGCCAAAGGTTGGTATCTGACACTGAATCCCAAGTGGAGGTGATTTTGGAGGCGCACTCCACCCCATGGAACTGGTACTTCATTTGATCTTTCTCCTCTTTCCCTCTTGGTGCTTTCGTAGGCTTCTTCCCTTTCTCTTTTTCATCAGGCTTCCCTAATGGTCCTACTGTAGATTCCATAAATATTGCATACAAAGATGCAATAAGCATATTCTCATAAAAATTAGGGGAGCGTTAGTTAAATCCTACAAAACGAGGGTTAAATTCAATAGTTCATCTTCAAAAGATCATAAAATCCATTATCATTCATCATTTGAGGCTCGTTGGGATCAATTACATGAATGTGGGCCTAGGGAGGTAGGTTTCCCTTGGCTGGGAGCCATTAGGAGCAAGATGGAGTCAAGGTCATGGTGGCCCATAGACGACCGCCCTCACTCAATGTTCCACATTGGAGTTTTGGCGGTCGAGGTCTTCAACAAGGAATTTGGCATTTGAGGAAATCTATTTTAAGGTCTTTCGAGGCACTTAATTGGTCACCTTGCTTGTTTGGGATTAAGGAGTGCAAAAGTTGAGGGTTCCATGGATGTTTGCAGCTTTGTTGTTGAGAAATGATGGTCAAGGGGTGGAAACCTACAAGTGGAATCCTGCAATGCGGGACCCGCAAGCGGCTAGGATGGCGTGAATTGACTCCCTTTGGTTTGATCATTCTAGGGCATGCGGGCAAGGACTGATGGAAAGTTGTCAAGTGAAGGTCATTTAGGAATGGCGAAGATGGGACGATGGTCCGCACAAGCGGGTCTGCCAAATGTTTTACTTAGTCACTTTGCATCAAACAAACTTGGACGATAGAGGGGAGCATGGACTTCACGATGTGGGAAGAAGAGAAGGGATGACCATTCACAAACAACAACCAAGCAACAGCGGGCCATGGATGGTGGGCCGCAAGGAACAATCCACAAAGCACCACACTTAGTCATTTTTCGTGTTGAAGTGTCAGAGGGAAACTGTGAGGGTGGAGTCTGCAAAGCAGACCAACAGGGTTCCTTGGCTATTTGAAATGACAATGATGGTGGAGAGGTCCATAAACGGACCCCCGTAGAGATAAGCTTGCATGAAGGAGTTTAGACTTAAATTTTTTGTTTGTGAACTTGAATGGCGAGGAGGACTACAGAGTCTATGGTGCAGGCAAGAGCAATGACTAAGCCACTGATGCTAAGGCATTAAGACGACAGTGAAGGGCAGATGGCAGTCCGCACTAAATGGTCCACAAGGAAGGCTCGGCTGAGGATCGGCTCATGCAAACAGTGAACGACAGATAGGGGCAGGATTCACGACGCAGGGAGAAGCTTTGGCTTCACCATCAAAGTCATGACATTCATGTAGCAGCGGTCTGCACGCGCCAACCCATAGGGAGTGGTTCGCAGACTTGGACTTAGTGCATTTTAGCATTTGATGGAGACAACTTCAGCAGAACCCGAGATGCGGGATGCGGGATGCTGGCAAGGATAAGCCATTTGATAATGGCTACGGGATGGAGGTTTCTTGCAAAGGCGGACCCATGAGAGCTGGGAGACTTGGGTTTTCTTTTCGCTTAAGTGTTTTCACCATTTTGGGTTCACTTGGGAGACAGTGACGAGGAGCTTGCGGGCCACAAAGGAGCCAAGGCTCTACGAAGAACAACAATGGAGAAACCAAGTTCTGCATCTCCTCTAAGGGCTCAATTCAAAGGTTTTTCAAAGGATTCTTAGATGGGTATGCGTGAAATTTGATGGTTAAATGATCGTCGAGAAGAGTTTGAAGTTTCTCTTAAGATTTTCAATTATTTTTAGAAAAACTTAACTCAAAGGGCTCGTTTCAAGAGGTGGGCAACATATTGACTTGGAAGGCATGTAAAAGTTTGATGGCAATCTAGATTTTGGGTTGAGCAGCTGCAATGTGGGCACGAAGATTTCGATGGCCATTTTCTCTAAGAAATTTCCAACTGGAATAAGGACCTATTTATAGTGAAAATTTCATTTATTACCCTCATCGAATGCATGTATGGTGATCGGCGAGGTAGTTGGGCACAGAGTTTGATGAGCCAACAATGGGAAAGGCAGAGCCCACAAGGCAGAAGGACCCTGGGCCATTTCCATCAATGAATAGTCAAAAGAGAGTGGCGAAGGAGTTTGCGGGACCCACCATGCAGGAGGATGTCCCGGGTTGGCCGCCGATGAAACAACGAAGAGAAAGCAGCACCACACAAGGGGAAGCCCACAAGGACAGACCCGTGGGGCCTACAGGATGTCAAAGCAAAAGGCAAAGGGAAGTCCGCATGGAAACCTTCGCAAGAGCTAAGGACTTAAAAAAATAAATTGGGTCGTGGATTTTGGTCAACTAAGGATGATTACTTTAGGGTCCCTTGACCACTTAGGTTCAAAATTAGGGGCACACAAAATGAGGCGAAGGAAAAAAGAGAGGGTCCATGTTCTGAATGGGGCATGTGTGCTATAGGCACAACAAATATCATCATGGCTTTTGTGGATCAACTCACCAAATATGCACATTTTTGTGCTTTGGCACACCCATTTGTAGTTGTAGACACTTGAAAACCGACTAACATTTCCAAGATCAAGTCACACTAGTTATTCTTCTAATGTTAATTAAATTATTTAATTATTTAATTATTCTAATATTATGTTCCAAAATTTTATCAAATTCCCCCTCCACTATTAATTAAATAATTTTGTAATGTTTAATTAATTCATATTATCTATTCATCTATCTTAATTAAATAATTAACGTTATTTAATTAATCTACTAATTATTCCTCTATTCGTCTATATTAATTAAATAATTAATGTTGTTTAATTAATCTACTAATTATTCCTCTATTCATCTATATTAATTAAATAATTAATGTTATTTAATTAATCTACTAATTATTCATCTATTCCAAATTTTAATTAAATAATTTATCATTATTTAATTAATCCATTTATCTCTCAACATTATCTTTTTTAAAAATAAATAAAACATTTATTTTATTTTTTTAATTCAACTTTACACATGTAAATAATAATTAAATTATTTAATTATTAAATACTCTTGCAAATTCTACCTCGCCTGTTGACTAAGACTTACTTACTCTCAATCTACTCATATATTAGATCCACTTCACTCCCACTCCCTTCGAGTCCATTGAGCAATCAATTTATTCCACTAATTGTTAGTCTTATTTAACACTCCAATCAATCCTCTTAACTGATACATACAATCAGTTACCTAAAATCATGCAATCACTTAATTGACCCTCAATTCCTCCATTATCAATCTTTTCAGTCTCTCATATGATCTTGACCATCGATCAATGTCACCAAAAATATATAAATCGAACCATCCTATCATTCATTTTTCATCTCAAATCATGTAGAGAAACTATACTAATATTTTGCAGGTGCTTTAATGCTATTGTACTTGATAAAAAAACTAAGAGAAAAGGACTTTAACACCATTCTCCAAGGTGAATAGAGGAGAGCAATGGAGCTATGCTAGGGTAAATTATGTGTTTCAATTCTTGCATGTTTGCATTTTTTAATCAATTTGTCGCATTTGCTTTATTATTGTGATCTTTGATTGCGATTCTCGTTTATTAGTGCTTATATTTTGGTTTTACAATCATATTTTGAGGTCATACAGTAGCAAGTACCATAGTAACATTATTTATGGATACCATTTAGAAGTTAAATGTGGGACTCCAAAAATCATACTAAGTGATTATGATCCTATATTGATAAATAATTTTGGGACTAACTTATACTTATGTTTGGGTACTCAACTTGTTCGTAGCTCATTATATCATCACTAATCAGATGGACAAATTGAGGTGGTCAACAAGTTCTTGGAAGCCTAACTTTGATGTTTTATTTTAGATAAACAAGAGGTATGGGTTTAATGGTTTCCACTAGAAGAATGGTGGTATAACACTTCTTTCCACACTTCTTCCAAAATATATCCATTTTGGCACTATATTAGTACATCCACCATTAATCACCTCTTCATTACAAACACATCAAAAGGCTTGAGTAATTTAAGAACATTTTCAAAACTAATGAGAGACACTCTCTAGTCTTGAGGAGGACTTGGTAATGATGCATAACATAACGAAGTAGCACAGTGATTAAAATTGTAGTGAAAATAATTTTGAAGTAGGAGATTGGGTATTTGTGTGATTACAACCATATAAGTAGATGTCACAAAAATAATAGAAGGAAAAAATATTACACCCAAGTATCATAGACCTTTTAAGGTTTCATAGGTGTTTGACAATATGACATATAAATTAGAGTTACCTAATTCAACAAAAATACATTTGGTATTCCATGTCTTTTTCTTGAAGAAAGTTATCAAATGGAGATTTTTAGCTCAGATGGAGTTATCATGGCTTGATAACAAGGGCAATATGATTTTGGAACCTAAGGAATCATTCAAGCATGCACTATAAAACTATGAAAGAGGGTGATCACAGATTATTTGATCAAGTTGAGGAATTCTCTAGTAAAACATGTTATATTAAAAAATGAAGCTTTTGTGTAAAAGCATCCATAATTGATTTGTGTTGATGATACCACTTCTCTACAAAGAGGACACATGATACACCCTTAACCCATTTTTTGTATTAGGATATGTGTAGTTGAATTGTGGCTAGCATAACCTTTAAAATTAAGTTATAATCATTTATATAGTCTTATAAAGGTAGCTTGGTTGGCCTAGGTGGCATCCAAGACATATGTAGGGTATATATAAGATATAGTGAGCAATACTTAATTATCATATTGTGCATTTTATTTTTTCTTGAAGACTTAAATTTTTTCCCCTCAAAGTGGCCTATTATTATCAAGCACAGTTTGGAAGTATTTATATTATATTTCCAAGTATTTATTGTTGCATTATTCTATTGCACAAGTTATTTTATTACATTATCTCACTTGGGCTATGTTACACATCCCTATATATTCTCCCCATCCATGTACCAACTACATTTACCTATGCAAATATTTTTTTTCAAAATAAAAATGTAAATTTGAATCTTTCTTTCCAAGGGTTAATTAAGTATGATTTAGTGTGATTTACTACCATGTCCTTGTATTTAAAATCAATTGGTGCATTCACTTAATTATCCAATATCTCTTAGCTATATTCACATATCACTTGCACATTCACACTTTAATTGGTGTATTAAAAGGAATATAGATTTGTACCAACATTCTTAGGAGCATTTGCATGCCTAGAGAGTGTTATTTTTGAAGTATAATTTTTCTGGGGTTGACCTAGGAGAATATGCCCCTTGCGACATAACACCAACTCAGAGAGGTATTCCTAAATACCACTATAATTCAAATATTAAGAAAGATATATTAAGCTAAGTTTCTATATTAATCTTTGGGTATTCATCAATTAGAGAACTAAGTACCTTTTTTCTTGGTGAAGAGGGAATTTTAACTTGTCCCACTCCAAGTGAGGCCACAAAAGGTTGGACCTCATCCCTAACATGAATGCACAACATCAACATGAATCATCTAGACCCACGAACACAACAACCCAATAGGGGAAAAGAGAGTGAGAGTCCTCGAGAATACTAGCCTAACAAGGGCCTGGAGCATAATTTGGAGCACTAAGTCACTTGGAATGAACATGCAAATAACATCAATACTAAAGTTCAAACCTGAAAGCACATTGGATCAACGAGAATACAAGGCCCAAGATCACAATAGCCCATTAGGGGTTTGAACCTTGGTGACCACAACAACACAAGCACTTAACCATCACACTATGGTATGAACCACAGAGAACTAAGTACCTTTGTTTTTATTCACATGCTCATATTTAATTTATCAAAAATAATTAGACTATCAATATTCACAACTCATTTATTGACTAATATAAATTAATTAATTTGTTGATAAGCATTTGGCAATTACATCAAAGAATCTCATGTCATTACCATGTACATAAAAACCTAAACATGGTTGACATATATTTTTAAAAAGAAGCTAAAATTATAAAACAATTTTTTTTAAAATAACGTATAACATTTATAATACTTTTCAAATAAAAATAAAACAAAAGAACCACCAAAATAAGGAATAATGACTTTTTTAAAAGTAAAATTAAAGTAACTCTTTGTAGCATTAAAAATTGTCACCCTTTACAATTTCATACTACCTTGAAACCCTATTTTTTTATAACTTTAATTATAATAATAATTTACCAATTTCAGTGCTAGATTAATAAAATATATTTAAAGCCCCATCATCCCAATAATTTTGGGCCAAAAAGTACCAGTCTAGGGCACTCAGTACCCTAGACCAAAAAGCAAATTTTTGAATGTTTGAAATTTTGATTGGTGGCCTTTTATGATTTGAAAATGACCCTAGATTGGCCCCTACCCAAAAGGATTAATTAAAATGCATATATATACATGTTTTCCTCTCATTTTGAACATTAAGGAGAGAAACTTATGAATGTGAGATCAATTAGAAGGCAATTATGGAGAAGTATTGAGTCATCCTCTACATGTTATGCTACAACAATCCATTGTGTATGTGAGCTAACCTTTTGCAGGTCTATCAAGCAATCAAGACATCCATAAATCAACTTGTGTGTGGCATATCTTCTTCAAGGGTTTTCACATCAAGGTAACATTATCATTTGTCATTCATCATTTTAGTCAATTATTGTTGTTTTAGCCTTCGCTCAACCCAAGGTATGCTCTCTTAATCATCATCAATCATCGTAAGTGGAGGTAGAAATACCAACAAGGGGCTTGAATTAGAAAATCCCCATACAACACAACCCTCTCCCCCATTTTCATGTGTGTAATTCAAATTAGTAAGTTTCAACCAATGATAGTCTAGGGAAGTAGAGTGCAGATCTTAATCAACAATCTAGAACTTTCAGATTTGAACAATTAGTAGTCAATCTAGGGCGCCACACACCCTAGACCAACAAAAATAAGCTCAAATTTTAGTCATAGGTGCCTTTCTATCATAATTTTTTGGATATGGGTCCATACTGTTACTTTTCGTTGTCATTTTTGCAATAAATTACATTTTCATATTAGGTTATATAGTCAAATTAAGTCAATTAAATCCACATAAAATTAAATCAATTTTCAAATCAATAAAAGAACTAGATCCAAGGAAGATTGACTCTTCTTTTAGGTTGTTATCCAATCTCATACCCTTGTTGATTTGGTTCCCAATGTTATTTGGAAAAAAAATGATCTTAGGTTCTATACATTAGATCTAGGATCACCTTTTTCACCTAAACATTTTGGTAAACCTAACGTGAATCGAACACACAACCTTTTGTTTACTCTTGACTACTCTTCCTCCAACACGTAAGAAATTTTATAGAAATAACACATTTTTTTCATATCATTGAGTGCATGGTCATTCCACTAATGAATTTCAGGCCTTGAGTAGTAAACTACAACAACTTAGTGATTGTGGTGCCCTCCCATGTGTTGATGCACCTAATCCATCTAAGAAATAATGATATTTATTCTATGGTGTTGCTCCTCACTATGTGGAATTTGTAGCTTCATATGTTTTCTCATTGCCATTCATGGTGGTACAAT
>VDFB02352976.1:0-27403 GCA_007258455.2 Sequoia sempervirens
AAAAATAATCTTATTAAGTGTTTGATACTACCTATTCCACTAATCATTTTATTTATGTTATCACTGGATTAACTAACTTACAATGAGATACCCTGGCACCACTTTGTGTGTTGGCCCTCATTGCAAGCCACTCCTCTAAGACAACATGTGGAATAACTCCACAACCCAAGGGTACACAAGTGCAACCTAAGGATATTAAATCCCTATCCACAACTAAATTCAACACATCCCGTTCGTGATAACCGGGTATCTAACTGGATACATTAAGATGCACTACCCAACATGAGTTACAATCCCCATCTCAAGAAAACACATCTTGAAGTCTAACATAAACAAATAATTCCATTTGCCCAACAACGACAATGAGATAAATCACATAATGAAAAGACAATTTTGGCAATTTAATAACCTACTTTAGGATTTCCTAAATCCAAGCAAAGCAATTACATAATGCATGTAATCAATTAAAATAATTAACATTATTTGAAATATGGAGCTTAAATTAACTATTTTATTTTAACCTCCCTGATTTTTTTTTTAATTCAAGGGGTAAACACTTTTGACCAGAGCTATGAATCGGATACAACCATTCAACAATACGACTCCAATGGGGTTTGAACCTTGGTGGCAAGAACAACAATGCCACCTATAAACCATCACACCATGCCAATACCGGCTAACCTCCTCGATTACCATTAATGTTAAAAAAAATAATTTTCCAATAACCTCATTCTCTTATAAAATTAATATTTGTAACAATATTAAAATCATCTTAGAAAACTATATTTAAATATAAATTAAACATATATAATTATATATTTAATATATATACAATTATATATATATATTTTTTAAATAAAATAAAATAAACTATTTAAAAATTTCCATTATTTAATTAAACCCAATTATTTAAAATATATAATATATATTATATATATTAAATAAATATTAATAATATATATATATATATAAATATTATATATAATAAATAAATATTATATATAAAAAATATATATAATATATATATATATATTTATAATAAATAAAAACAAAATTTAAGTCAAACCCCAAAGGAGGCCAGCGACACATTAGGCGTGCTAGCCTCCCACAGTGGAGGCTACGTTGCTGTGGCGTCTCCCTGCCACAATGCTTCCCTCCAACATAGACTCATGATTGTGTGCAGTACAGTGTCCTCCCAGCCCCCCAAATTCATAATTTTTTTTTAATTAACTTTTTTTTTTTTTTTTGGTTAAATTTTTGTGTTTTAAAAACAAACAAAAAAAAATCCCCATGTCTAGTAATTTCCATAACAGAGTTTTTTTGACAATTTTTTTTTCTATATAAAACTTTTTTTTTTTTTTTTAAGAAAAATCTTCCAACATATAAATTCATATATATATATATATATATATCCATTTTATAGTCTATTTGGGCAAATTTTCTACAGAAAATTTAGAAAAGAATTTTTTTAGGCACAATTTCATGATATAAATTTTTGGAAATTCTCAAATCTAACAGAGAGGTTTTAGGATTTTCTTTTGTTTCCTTTCCATTTTTCTATTGTTGAAACTTGAGAATTTTTGTTGTAAGAGTTTGTTTTTCCACAAGAATCTAATTTTTTTCATGATTTCAACAAGGTTTTCAAATTTGTTTGCAAACAAGTTTTCAAAACAATAAAAACCAGAAAGAACCTGTTTTGAAGCTTGAAGAAGAAGACTGAAGTTGAGCTTCCCTGCAGAATTCCAATTTTCCAAAATTCTTCCAAGGACTTCACTCCAAATCCAAAATATATCCAAACAAGAAAAAAAAACCTTCTCTCCTTCTTCACAACAAATTTTCTCCAAGAATGAAAATCTCTCCTCAATTCTTCCCCAAATTTAGTCAATATCCTCTAAAATATCTCTCACCCACCATAGTTATTTCCCTCTATGCATTTTGGATATATATATATTTTTTTTAAATTTAAAACCAAAATTTCTTTTCAACAAGATTTTAATACTTTTAAAAAATTTCTTTTCAAAAAGAATTTAAAACTTTTTTAATAATTTCTTTTCAAAAGAATTTACAACTTTTAAAATTTTCTTTTCAAAAATAATTTAACACTTTTAATTCCATGCACTTTTCAAAATCACATTAATCATTTAATTTATTTACTCCACAAATAAGTATAATTAATCAATTCAACACAATTAATTTAATTAATCAATAAAATAAATCTAATCCAAGATTAGATTATTTTATTAATTAAATTACATTAATTAATAAATTAAATAACATTTCTAACATTATAACTAGATTTATTTAATCAACAACTTAACTACGTAAGCCATTTATTTACCTTTATAACTTGAAATTAAATAATAACCTAGGTGAAATGAACAACATTACAACAACTAAACCCATCTACAACCCAATGACACTATGACTAGGGTGATGACTTGGCATGAAAAACCTAGCTATTATCTCCTAATCGAATACCGTTGGTCAATGGACACGCTCAAACCTGTGAAACCAGGTGGAGTCGATGTCCTGTACCTGTCAACCTACGAACAAAGAGTATATCGAACACGCTTATATATATCATAATAAAACACACCATGAAGAGGAAATCTCAAAATCGCAGGGCGCTCGCAAGCGAGTGATGCAATCACATCCCCTTCACCAATATAGTATTACTAACTGACGAATCTAACATCAATAATATAATCAAAAAACATAAAGCATCATTAATTAAAATATCTTCTAAGCTAATCCAAAGCATGCCATAATGATAACATTAGAATAAAATACCATCACATCAAAATATAACATTCACATCGCTTTACAGTTTGCAATCAAATAGTAACTAAGTACCATAGTCGAAGTATTAATAGAAACAAAGCATAACAAAGAACACTGTCTGATCAAAAGAGCCAAAAAGTGGAGGGGTGCTACATCCTACCCCCTAGGGTTAGACTTGCTCCTAGAAGCCTGCGAACAAATAGGGATAGAGCTCCCTCATTCTAGCTGCATTTCCCAAGTGGATGACGTATCATCCCTAGGATTCCACTGGACCCTAACCTGATCAATAGATCACCCTCGAAGAGCGAGCATTATGCGCTCCATTACGGCCACGGGCTCCAAATCCAGCTGCTTGTCCTCTACTTTTAATGCATTCCAATCAAGTACATGAGAAATGTCTGGATGGTACGACTGAAGAACTGAAACATGAAAAACATCATGAATACACGAGAGGTTGGGCGGTAAGGCAAGACAGTAAGCAACTGGACTAATCTTCTTGAGTATCTCAAAGGGTCCGACAAGGCGAGGCGCCAACTTAGAGCCCTTCCCATAATGGATTGGACTCTTTCACGGATGCACCCGCAAAAAAACTCTATCGCCCATAGAAAACTAACGATCCACTCTATGAGCATCTGCATACTTCTTCTGCCTATCCTACGCTGCCACCAAGTGCTCTCTAATCCTATCCACCTGTTGCTCCATATCCTGTAACATCTCATGACCCAAAGTTACTCTATCCTCCAATCGATCCCAACTCAAGGGAGTGCGACATGGTCGCCCATACAATGCCTGGAATGGAGGCATGCTGATAGAACTCTGGAACCGTTATTATAAGCGAACTCTACCAAATAGAGATAATATTCCCATCACGTATGCTGGTCCATCACATACATACGTAACATGTCCTCGAGGATCTGATTGACCCTCTTGGTCTGTCCATCTATCTGTGGGTGGTAAGCTGAACTGAAGTTCAACTGTGTCCCCATCACATTTTGTAATGAAGTCCAAAGAGTTGAGGTGAACATTGGATCCCTATCAGAAATAATCTGACACGGAATACCATGTAACCTCACTATGTCCTCCATGAACACTCTGGCTACAAACGATGCAATATAGGAAGAGCGAATAGGTGAAAAGTGTGCTACCTTCGTCAACCTATCAACTGTCACCATAATCGCATCATGCCATCTTGAAGAGTTGGGTAAACCAACAATGAAATCCAATGAGATTATATCCCACTTCACTCTGGTACTAAATGCGATTGCAAAATCCCTGCTGGATGTTGGTGTTTAGCCTTCACCTGCTAACACTGTTATCATGTGGGACCCTCAACCCCTCCCTTCGGACCCGTGTGGTCTCTGGCTAAACTCTCTGGTGGAACCCTCACTAATAGTTCAAGCTTTTGGTGTAGTGGCAGCCGGTTTGTGTTAACAAATTGGCAACTCTACTAGGGAGGGGTTCGATTCCCGCTGGTGCTCCTTACTCGCCTCATGGTTGTTTGTGTCCAATATGGACCTCTCAGCTCGGGGGGGCTAAGCTGTTATCACGCGAGACCCTCAACCCCTCCCTATAGACCCGTGTGGTCTCTGGCTAACCTCTCTGGTGGCACCCTCATTGACAGTTCGAGCTTTTGGTGTAGTGGCAGCCGGTCTGTGTTAGCAAACTGGTGACTCTACTGGGGAGGGGTTCGATTCCCGCCGGTGCTCCTTACTCACCTTATGGTCGTCTGTGTCCAATACGGACCTCTCGGCTTGCGGGGGCTAAGCTATTATCATGCAGGACCCTCAACCCCTCCCTTCGGACCCGTGTGGTCTCTGGCTAACCTCTCCAGTGGTGCCCTCACTGACAGTTCAAGCTTTTGGTGTAGTGGCAGCCGGTCTGTGGCTAACCTCTTTGGTGGCACCCTCACTGACAATTTGAGCTTTTGGCGTAGTGGCAGCCGGTTTGTGTTAACGGACACTCAAGACATCACGACACATAATCTGTAATATCACGCTTTATCCTTGGCCAGAAATACAACTGACGCAGATCTGCATACATCTTCTTCACCCCTAGATGGGTTGAATAAGGTGCATGATGTGCTTCAGTCATGACCAAGGTGTGAAGATCACCTGATGAAGGAACGTATATACGTCCCATGTGCCTCAATATCTCATCTAAATCTAGAGAATATCCTGAATACTTGCCCTCAAGGGGTCTGCCTGCCTCAATCTCTATCCTAACCTCCTAATACCAACTATCCACTAGAAAGGCAGAAAGAATTTAACTCCGCAAATCTACAACAAGAGTCAACTCAGATATCTCATGTCTCCGCCTACTGAGTGTATCCGCTATGACATTCTCCTTTCCCTAGATATACTTCACTTCGAAGTCATATTCACAAAGAAACTCCATCCAATGCCTATGTCTAGCATTAAGGTTGGGTTGCGTGAAAATATACTGAAGGCTTATGTGATCATTGTGCAACTCAAACCTATGGCCAAGAAGGAAATGCCTCCATCTCTTCAATGCATGAACAACTGCTGCCAACTCAAGATCATGTGTGGGGTACTTCAGCTCATGATCCTTGAGCTTTTGTGACTCATATGCAATGACATGACCCTCTTGCATCAACACTACACCTAATCCCTCCAAGGACGCATCTGTACAAACTACAAAGTCCCTAGTTGGATCAGGTATCGCAAGTATTGGTGCACTGGTTAACTTCTCCTTAATATTTTGAAACACTGCCTCACACTTCTCTAACCACTCAAACCTCTTCCCTTTCCTCTAAAGGGAGGTGATAGGATACCCTATTCTCAAAAAACCTTGCACAAAATGCCTGTAATAACCTGCTAACCCCATAAAGCTACGTATCTCTGCCACATTTGTGGGCGTAGGCCAATCTGAGATAGCTTGGATCTTTGTAGGATCCACTGAAATACCTTCCCCTAAGATCACATGACCAAGGTATTGGACCTCAGTCTTGAAGAATTCACACCTTGATAGGTTAGCATAAAGCTGATTATCTCGTAAGCACTGTAATACCTACCGCAAATGTTCCTCATGCTCTTCCACTGTCCTAGAGTATATCAAAATGTCATCAAGGAACACAAGGACAAATCTGTCTAGGTACGTACGAAATACCCCGTTCATCAGACTCATGAACACAGAGGGTGCATTCATCAACCTGAATGGTACTACTATGAACTCATAGTGACCATACCATGTTTGAAATGCTGTCTTATGGATGTCCGATTTGAAGATATGAAACTGATGATATCCTGACTTAAGATCAATTTTTGAAAAGATCGTAGCACCCTTGATCTGATTGAATAGATCAACAATCCTAGGAAGAGGATATAGATTCCTGATGGTCACTTTGTTCAACTGTTAGTAATCAATACATAACCAAAGTGAACCGTCCTTCACGAAAGATAACTGGTGCTCCCCATGGAGAAACACTAGGGCGAATGAAACCCTTCTCTAACAACTCCTCAAGCTACAAGTGAAGCTCTTTAAGCTCTTGGATGGTCATACGATAAGGAGCTCATGAAATGGGTTCTGATCTAGGTACAAGGTCTATCTTGAAGTCTATATCCCTCTGAGGTGGCATCCCTAGAATCTCATCTGGAAAGACATCAGAATACTCCTGAAGAATGGGGTGACTATCGAGAGATACTTTCTCTCCTCCACCTCCTAAATCCAAATCATCCATTGTAACAATGAATAATTGGCAACCTTGTCGCACACACCTTGTCAATTGCATAGCTGTGATGACCCTCAAGGAAATTGGCCTCTGAACTCCCACTATCTCTACTTCTTTGCTAGATGACAATGCATTGAATCGACTTATGTCGACAATCTATGACTGCACTATGTACCTCTAACCAATCCATCCCTATGGCAATGTCATAAGAACCCAATGGAATAACTCAGAGGTCCATTGTAGTATGGAGTGGTCCAACCTCCAATCTACACTCTAGTACAAGGGAATGGGATGTGACTCTCGCACCCGACGCTAACTCAACCTACCACCTATCGACTTGCCTTACCGCACCCAATCTACATCGCGTCACGACAGAAGAAGAAATGAAGGAGTCTGGCACTCCAAAATCAAACAAAATGGTAACTGGGTTACCCAACAACATACCATATGTCTCAATGATAGTACTCTGATGCTTTGTCTGGCGATTATCAACTGCTACGAAAACACGATGCCCTCGGCCTGCATCTCCAACTGTCAGCTCATATGCCACTAGCCCTTGAGAAAACCCAGATGTGCCCCTGTTGGGACACATTCTAGCTATATGACCCTACTGGTCACATGCAAAGCACCCAGTACCTCTGCCATAGCCCCTACTTCTAGGTGGTGCACTAGACTGTTGCACACTACCCCTGAAAGTGGGCTGAGAACTTTGAGTCAGTTGATCAAAGCTGAAGCGTTTCACACGCCTCCAGTTCTTGTCCCCCTACCTCTGCTAGAAACCTTTACATTTCCCCTGAGAAACCTACTGCTACTGCTGACCACTCTACGAAGGTCCCTGCTGAGCCATGGAAGGTGCACCTCCTTGAGGCTGACCTCCTCTAGCACTAGACCCTGCTACTGAACTGTTGCCTATTTGAACACCCATGTGGCCTCCTAGTGCCATGGCCAGATTCTCCTCTACTAGACATGCTTTCTCCACCATTTCCTCCATGGTTTTGGGTTCGAAAACCCTCACACCTCCGCTAAGACAGGCATTTAAGCCCCTGACAAAGTGGTGAACCAACATCCCCTCATCGTCTCCTATCCCTGCATACTATTTGAGCTCGTAGAAGCATCACTCATATTGCTCAACTAACAAGGCCAACTAACCCAAAGCATGAAACTGATCACCTTGACGCTGACACCGGTGCTCGGATAGGAAACAAGCTCTAAACCGCTCTAGAAAAATCTCCCAAGATACTGAGTTAATGTCAATGTGGAGCTTCTTCTCCTCCAACCTCCACCATGTGGACGCGAACCCCTGCAAATGCATGATAGCACACCGCACTTTGGTATTGCTTCCATAAGGATGCATCACAAAGCACCTATCAAGGTCTATAAGCCAAGTCTCAGCCTCTAACCCAGTGCCTGCTCCATCATACAGTGGTGGATGTGCCCTAAGTAGATCTCTCATATACGTCTTTGACTAAGGTGGAACTTCCCTCTCACCAAGATTACCTTGAACCTCAGCCTGCCTTTGACCAAGGAGTGCTAATGCCTCCTCAAGTGCTCTACGTGCAGCCTCAATCCCTAGAGGATTTTGCTGTCGATCACTACCCCTTGGGGCATTCTACGATGCCTGATGTTCTTCTTGATCTGGAATAAGTGGAACATGAGGAGGAGAGTCATGCTGACTCCCATCGTGACTGCCTACATGACCACATCCACACCCTCTACCTCGTCCACGTCTGGGAGGCATAATCCTACACAAACACATCAAGGTATTAGGCAAGGTACACAACTTAAAACCTACACAACCAAAAGCTTAATGGGTTCATCATAATCCCAGAGTACCCAGTGTTTAAACCCAGGCTCTGATACCATGTGTAATGCCTTGCCACGCAACCCTAGAGGAAGTTGCAATTAACTACTCAAATGCACATTTTTTTTAAAAGTACAATTAGCATGCAAGTACACTACCCATTGCCAACAACCTCTAAGGTTACAAGACTTATATTACTTTAAAACCCAAACAAGAAACATGAATTAAAACCATAACATTTAATTACTTAAGAAATTAAGAACACATACATTCCATACATGATAAATTACATCAAAGAATAAGAGATACCACATGATTTCAAATAACAATCATTTAGCAATAAGATTACAACTCTCATTCCCCGAATGAGGTAAATCCAATAAGCATGGTTACAAAATTACATCTTCCACCTCGATAACAAATGAAGGGTAATAAATTACAAGATTCAACTGAAATGAATACAACATGAAATGAAAGTGGATCCCACGAGCTCTCCAACTGGAAATCTCGTCCACACGAATAAGAAGAAAACCCAATGGAGTAAGGTGCACATTCCACCCAACCAAGTGATACCCAAAGGCTCACCCCCTGTGCTAGGAGATAGTAACAGTGATTCCTAGACAAGACCATCTACCTCTAGACACAGGCTAACACATAACTAAACTGAATCAAATATAAATACATCACTTAACACAAAGGTTACAATGCTTCCAAAGTTAAATAATCAATTATATCATTGATAAAAACATACTGCTGACTTAGGAGAAGTGTCATCACAATGTTAAATGGGATATCCTGGTAAGTCTTCCTAGGTCCCGGCCCCCTTCTCGGGATATCCTAGAAACCTTTAACGACTCCCAGCCCCTCATGCAAACCAATGCGGAATCAATTATCTCTTGTAAAGACAAGATAACAATCTTTCCATTCTAGGCCTTCTTGCCCCATCCCAATTCTATACAAGCCCTTGCATCCATGAGCGAGGGAAAATTAATCTTATTAAGTGTTTGATACTACCTATTCCTCTAATCAGTTTATTTACATTATCACTGGATTAACTAACTTCAATGAGATACCCTGGCTCCTTTTATCTGATCAAAGTGAACAGTCCTTCTTTTTCACAAATATATCTGGTGCTCCCCAAGGGGAAACACTAGGACAGATGAATCCTCTCTCTAAAAGCTCCTCCACCTGCAAGCAAAGCTCTTACAACTCCTGTGCTGTCATCCGGTAAGGAGCCTGAGATATAGGCTCAGCTCCAAGAACAAGATCGATTCTGAAGTCAATGTCACGCTTTGGTGGCATCCTTGGAATTTCACTTGGAAAAACATCAAAATATTCCTTAAGAAGGGGGTAGTCATCTAATGAGATCCCTTGACTCTCTTCTGTGTCCAAATCATTAACATACACTGCAAATATCTGACACCCCTATCTAAAGCACCTTTTTAATTGCATAGCTAAGATCAAACATAGTGAGATAGGTCTTTGAATGCCAATTATCTCAACCTCATTACCTACATCATCAACACAATGCACAACCTTACGCCGACAATCAATTATGGCATGGTGGGCACTCAACCAATCCATACCTAGAACCACATCATATGAACTAAGAGGTAGGATTAAAAGATCCACCGTAGTCATGAGTGAACCAATTTAAAAATTACAACCCTGAACTAGTGACTCAACTGCTACCTTTTCCCTGGAGGCCAATTCGAATTGCCACTTAATGCCTTGCCTTGCTGCCACCAGTCTACAATGCTCTATTATTGAAGGAGAAATGAATGAGTCTGATGCTCTAGAATCAAAGAGAATGGAAATGCTAGTACCATACAACACACCTGATGTCTCAACTATAGTGCCCTGATGTTTAGCTTGATGATTGTCCACCACCACAAATACCCGATGTGCTCTACCTGCATCACCCACTGTCAGCTCAGAAGCAACTAGTCTCTGACTAAATCCTGTAGTGCTCCTCTGTGGACACTGTTTGGCAATATGTCCCTGTTGCCCACAAGAGAAACAACCTGTGCCTCATCCAAAACATTTAACACCAGATAGTGCACTCGATTGTTGGAAACTACCTCGAGATGGTGCCGACTATGCACTTTGAGCAGGCTGCTCAAAATGATCTTGTCTAATACGCTGCCAACTTTGGTTCTTCCTGCTCTAAGATCTATCTCCCTGATGAGATTGTGATTTGTTCTGTTTGGGCTGTGACTACTTCTACTATTGTGGACCACCCTTAGAGGGTGCCCAAAAATTCCTGGAAGACCCTACAGCTTGAGGTTGTCCACCTCTAGAACCAAAACCTGATGTTGGGGCACTATCGATTTGAACTCCTGTGTGACCTCCCAATTCCATAGCCAAATTTTCTTCTACCAAATGAGCCTTCTCAACAACTACCTCCATTGTCTTCGGCTCGAAGACCCTAACTCCACCACTGATTCAGGCGTTTAAGCCCTTGAAAAAATGTTGCACAAGCATTGCCTCATCATTTACAATCCCTACATACTGTTTAAGCTCATAAAAACGACACTCATGTTGCTCCACGGACATTGCCATCTATCTTAACTCATGGAATTCATCTAGTCTACACTGCCTCCAGTGATAAGAAAGGAAACGAACCTTGAATCTCTCCATAAATAATTCCCAAGTCACCATGCTAATGTCAATATGTAATTTTTGTTCTTCCAGCTACCACCAAGTGGACGCGAAGCCTCTGAGGTGCATGATGGCACACCTAGCCCTTACTACCATAGGGATGCATAGCAAAGCATCTATCCAGATTGATCAACCAAGGCTCTGCCTCAAGACCCCCACCAGATCCATCAAAGGTGGGTGGTTGTGCTCTCAACAGGGCTCTCATGTGACCCACCACTACTACATCCTGTTTAGCTGTTATCTCCCCACGTCTAGGAGATCTCTCCCTTTCCCTTTCCAACCTCTGTTCTTCCACTTGCCTAGGGCCTAAATAACCCAGTATCTCCTCTAGTAAATGTTGCAACTGACCATCTAAACCAAGTTGTTTTGGGTTCTGACCACCACCTGTCAGATTGCTTTGGGAACTCTGTAGCTCCTCACGCTCAGAACCATGGGAGCTCGGAGGTGATGGACTTTGGTGGTTGGCCCCATGACCACCAACTCAACCTCTTCCTCAGCCATGACTTCTACCCCGAGGCATGATCCTGCACAACAATTGGGGTTATGTGAGATCAAGAGTTAACGCAAAGGTTGCCTAACAAACTCAAACTACCCAAAGTACCTAGTGTTTGCAAACCTGGCTTTGATATGTACATATAGATAGTTTTATATAAATTAAAATATGTATGTTTTGATGATTTCATTGATATTGCTTGTACCAGTTTGATATCAGGTGGCGTGAAGACCTACTACATTCCGGGCACAAGTTTGAGATGTTCTTGAGATGGCATAGCCAAATTTTGTAAACATTGTTTTGAGTTGACATATATGTACATACATACTTACACAATTAAATATTTTGTACAAATTACAAATACATGTACATACATAATTATACTCTATGTACTTTTATGTATCAAAGCCAATATTCTATATACATTTTTTTATTAAATGTGCATGTTTTCCTACTTTGAAACTTTATATTTGATTGTATAATAATTAAATATCATGTATAAATTATTGTTAGATCAGTTATATCAATTGCGATTAAATATGCAACATGTACTTTGAAGTATTTCATCCCCTTAAGAAGTCCTATTAGGACGTATCCTATATATTATATACTTAATTATATCATTCATTATGATGTGTTACCCTACTTTGAAACTTTAAATTTGATTGTATAATCACTAAACAACATGTATATTACTTATTTGATCTCCTTAAGATGTTGTATTAGGACATATCCTAAATATTATACTTAATTATATCATTTGTTATGATGACTCACCCTAAAGTATAATACTTGTTTATATCTCTTAATATTTATACTTAATTATACTCTTTTTTGATCCCCTTAAGATGTCGTATTAGGATCCCTTAAGACATCCCCTTAAGATGTCATATTAGGACATATCCTAAATATTATACTTAATTATATCATTTGTTATGATGAGTCGCCCTAAAGTCTAATAATTATTTATATCACTTAATATTTATACTTAATTATAGTCTTCTTAGATCCCCTTAAGACGTCGTATTAGGACCCCTTAAGACATCCTATTAGGTCCCCTTAAGACATCCTATTATGACATGAATTAAATAAACATTGACACTATTTAAATTGTATAGAATGTGATTGTTATGACAAGTCATCATAAATTCTAAGTTAATTCTATCAATTGCAATTAAATATGAGACATGTACTTTGAAGAATTTCATCCCCTTAAGACATCCATAGGTGAAGATGTTTGCTATTATTTGATTTCTATTTTGAAATCATTTGGTTTAGGATGTTGCCAATTACATGGAAACTTGTAGATTAACTTAGTTGTCACTTTTGACAGAGGATGTGACTCCCATTCCAATAGAAAGTACCAGAAGAAAGGGTGGACGTAGAGGAAGAATGTTGTAGTATTTTTGTTGGATGTTATTATTTGTTTTGAAAGCTTATAAATTAGTGTTTTTTTGTGGAACATGAGGTCAAGAGGACTTTTATGTTCTTAAGTTTTCTCTATCACTTTGCATGATTTGTAAATATGGGAGCACATGATTTAATTTCAAAACTTTAGCCTATTTTTGGATAATTAAGTTATTTAATTTTATGATGTTAAAGAACTAGGAAATATGGTATATACTTATAGAACAATTTTTTTTGACAAAACTCGTTGCATTTTCATTGGTATTTATGTTTAGTTTATAGAATTTATTAATGATTTTGTTCTCTAATCTTGTATGGTATTGTTTATTTCTTAAAATTTCATCCTTTGTGGTATATAAACAAATTGCTTTTGTTTGTAGATTATGATTTATTTTCTTATTTTATTAGATCTAACTTGTGTATTAGGACTCCTTAAGACATCCTATTAGGATGTGAATTAAATAAGTTCATTCACTAATTAACACTAATTATTGAATGTATATCATGTATATCATGCATGGATCATTAAATTTGTAAAGTACAAATGTTAAAATGTCCTATTAATTTCAACTTTAATTTCACATTAATGTCATATATTAATGTCTTGACTATGAATCTTTTGAAAAGTACAAATGTGTCCTATCAATTACATATTAAAATTTCACATAAAATGCATAAATGTACATGTGTAAATTAAAATTAAACAATAATAAAGTCCATTATTTACAATATATTAAGTGCATGAAACCAATATAATAAGTGCATAAAATAAAGTCCAACAAAGTACTTGACCCATGAAATAAAGTCCATGAAACAATATATTAAGTCCACGAGAAACCAAATATGTAGTCCATGAAATAATCAAATATAACCCATAAAATCATGTTTAGCTCATGTATCATCTCTATAATCAAGAGACCTCTTCACACTATGCGGACTACACAGATGGCCTTAAACACTCTGTACAAGAGAAAGATGAAATCAGATGTAAGACGATTAAAAATGATTTAATGACAATATAATTTATAATTCATCATAAAATTAAATTACCATCATATCTGGATCTGGATGCTTTGGATGCTCTGGTGCACCTGAACCAACCTCTAAATTCTCTAAATCAATCTACATATACAAGAGAAAGAAAGTTGAAATTGGATGTAAGTCTACAATTAAAAATGATTTAATTCAATCTAATTTATTATTTATCATATTTAAATTGTACTGTAAGAGGTTGTGCACCCTCTACTCCAAGACCTATTTGTACATGCTCAACTACAAGATGTGTCTCATGCTATAAAAGAAAAATAATTTAACATGTATGAGCTCATATATATATATATATAATTTTAGATTTAATTAAAGTTATTCAAAATGTATAATTTGTAATTGACTTTAAATATAATAAAAAATTTAAATTACCATGGTATCTAGAGCCTGCTCTGCATGTCCTCCTGGAGGTGTAACTATGACCGAGTCATGGCAGAAAGTCGCACTAACAAAGTCCTACAAGATCAAATTTAAAGCATGTATACTTGAATTGGGTTAAAATATATATATTCAAGTTTACACATTTTGTGTAGAAACTTTTTTAAACAACTTGAAATTCAGAGGCCCCACGAGTAGGCGCAACATCTAATATTTGTCTGATGCCCATTCTCATTGTCGTATCAACCTAGACATACATATAGAAATTTAGTTCGCTTATAATATTTACAAGTGTACATGCACATTTGATATATAGTGAATTCAAAATTCATAATTGTAACTATAGTAATGTAAGTTAAATAATTTATAATATAAATGTACTTGCCCTTGATCAGCGATGCTCGACAATGGAGGAGTGCTCGACAACCCCTTGGGTGGAATCGACATGGAAGTTGATTGACTCCCTTGAATCAACATATATATTTAAAACATATGTTCATGATTGAATTATAAATTTAAAAGTCAAGTTAAAAATTATTTCATATATAATTTAAAAAATTGAAATCAAAATACCCCATAAGGGTTACCGACTAGGACTAGTGTCGACATATGTACTTGCAGTGTAGATGATTGCCCCATTGTTAGTGTCATCTGTACACCAAATAGTTTGATTGTTAAAATGTATTGCAATTTTTTTTTGATATAATGTTCTTTAAAATTCTTATAAATTCAACATGTAGATGCATATTTATGCCTGTGTCGCACTGTCCTTAGGGTGATGCTCTACAGTAAGAAATTCTACGAATGAACTGAGGCGACCAGATGATCCACCAGAATCTCCACGTCCACCCAAACTGGGTGTGGCCTACTCAATTCCATAACATAGTTGATGGCAACTAGTACATACATGTGGCGTCGGCACTCATGGAGTGGTACTAGGACCAACTGCATAGGATGCTCCTCCATCATCGTAGTCTTTGTGCTCCCTATTTCCTATCGCAAAATCATGCTAATCAAGGTCTCTTGCGAGCATATTGAGGGATCCTAATGTCGATACCACCGAACGTTGATGCACAGGTGCAGGAATGGAAGGACCAAGAGGAGAAACAAGGGGTTGTGCATGCACAGGGTGTTGGGGATCAACCCTTAACCCTAACCTCTATTGTGGCATGTCGCCACCAACACCCTGAAATGATTTAAAATCAAAATAATTGGGATTTTACCCCATAACAAACTCTACATATAGTTTCCTCAAAAAATATAATGGTACCTCCATATTAGCGTGTGGTGGATTGTCAAATACCATATACCATTGATCCCAAAAATGTGCAATCATTTGTGGATGTATACACCACCTCATGGATATTCTAGCTTTAGTGGCAGGAATGGACTACTGAGTATTAGGGTCGATAAAATAAGGAGTTGGATGGGATTTTGTTATTTTTAGGTCTAAAATTTATTTATATGAGAGACCATCTACATAAAATCATCTCATCTCCTCTCTATCTTGTCGATGCTTATCTAAGTTAGAATTGATAGTCCTAATGTCATTGACAATGTTTTGCATCATAGATGCAAAACGTCTCATATGTGGTGGAATCAATGCTTCATTTTGCATAGCATTGATTTGGTTTTGAATGGATGCCACATGTTCATTGACACATGCTTGCAAGTGAGCCTCATCTGATCCAGCGGGTGGTGGAGGTTGGATATGAGGTGGAGGGGGTGGAGGGGGGAGGTGGAGGTTGTTGAGGTGGTGGATTGATGATATAATCAATGTCAAATTGATCCATGATATCTATATATAAGTGTTCACCTACATTAAATTATTCAAAATTAACATACAAACTTACAAAATTACAAGAAATAGTTAAATTTTAAAAATGTATATGCAAATTTGTTTAAATAAAAAATTGATTGAACTTGAGAATACAAATTTCAAAATTTCAGATGTACATACATTTAAAATAAAAAATACGATGCATAATGCATGCATACATCATTCAACTAAACTATGTGTACATACAAATTTCAAAATTTAAGATCTAGAACTATGCAATTTTAATACATGTACATACTAAAAAATAAACTTGAAACATTCACAAAAAGATCATTTATGTCTAATGCATATATAAATTACATTTTTCCAACAGGAGAAATCATGATAGTAGATAGTCATAAAATATATACTATTATAAATTCATCACTAAAAATATCCATCGAACCAAATTCATAAATTCATCACACAAAATATCCATCGAACCAAATTCATAAATTCATCACACAAAATATCAATCAAACCAAATTCATAAATTCATAACTATAAGATCATTGTCTTAATTTAAAAAGTGTTGTGACTCTCTACTGCATCTCTTCATTTCTTTGTGTTTTCCTTTTCAGAATCAAGCTTTCTCCTCTCCTCTAGCCATCATCAATGCTCATCTAAGACCCCATCCATATCCCTAACAACATCAACAACATTTTACATCCTAGATGAAAACATCCTCAAAGGTGGTGTGATACATTCTTCATTTTGAATAATGTTGATTTGATTCTAAATGGTTCTAACATCAACATTGATACATGCTTGCAAGAGAGTACCATCAGTTTGTGGTGGTGGAGGTGGGGAGTTATGAGGTGGAGTGGGTGGAGGTGGAGGTGAAGGTGGTGGAGATGGAGGGCGTGGAGGTGGATTACAAATATTATTGAATTGATCCATGTGATCTCTAAGATATAAGTGAACCTGCATTAGATTTGTAATTTCAAAATGTAAGATACATGTTTAGGAAATACCCTTAAACCATTCAATATAAATGGCCTAGTTGAATACAAATGATAAAATGTGTAAGCCTCATTTATGTCTAAGGCATGTTACTTGAATGAAAAAACAATTAACTATTAATATAAGACAAAATGAATGCTTTAGGGTTTATAGTTTAGAGTTTAGGGTTTAGAGTTTAGGGTAATAGGATGACTTAAGGGGATCTATGTACTAAGGTCCTAGGAAAAAATGACATGGCTTAAGTGAATAATGGACTTGCAAGTTAGTGAACAACATTTTCTTGTGGAACAATTGATTGAGATAGCTCTTGTTTCGATTGACCAAGCTCTCATGAAATCTCATTCATATTATAATCTTGCAAGATCTTATTATTGTTAAATTTGGTTTCCTTGGGCAACTTCACCAAATTTTTATAACTTCTTTGATCCCCTTAAGAAATTTCATATTAGGACCCCTTAAGACATCGGTTTATAGTTTAGGGTGATAGGATGGATTAAGGGGGTCTATGTAGTAAGGCCCTAGGAAAAAATGACATGGCTTAAGTGAATAAAATTTGGTGAAGTTGCCCAAGGCAACCAAATTTCATTAAGGGCCTAGGGAAAAATGATGGCCTTAGGGTTTAGGGTAATAGGATGGCTTAAGGGGGTTTATGTAGTAAGGTCCTAGGACAAAATGGCATGGCTTAGGGGAATAAAATTTGGTGGAGTTTCCCAAGGCAACCAAATTTTATTTTAAGGTCCTAGGATAAAATGAATGCTTTAGGTTTAGGGTTTATATTTTAGAGTTCACAGTTTAGGGTTTAGGGTTTAGGGTGAATTTTGGGTGGCCCTTGGAATAATGGACTTGCAAGTTAGTGAACAACATTTTCTTGTGGAACAGTTGATTGAGATAGCTCTTGTTTTGACTAACTAACCTCTCGTGAAATCTCATTCATATTATAATCTTGCACGATCTTATTATTGTTAAATTTGGTTTCCTTGGGTAACTTCGCCAAATTATGAGAACTTATTTGATCCCCTTAAGAAATGTCATATTAGGACCCCTTAAGACATTGGTTTATGGTTTAGGGTGATAAGATTGCTTAAGGGGATCTATGTAGTAAGGTCCTAGGACAAAATGACATGGCTTACGTGAATAAAATTTGGTGAAGTCTCCCAAGGCAACCAAATTTCATTAAGGTCCTAGGAAAAAATTATGGCTTTAGGGTTTAAAGTTTAGAGTTTAGGGTTTAGGGTAATAGGATGGCTTAAGGGGATCTATGTAATAAGGTCCTAGGAAAAATGAATGCTTTCAGGTCTAGGGTTTATATTTTAGAGTTCAGGGTTTAGGGTGAAGTTTGGGTGGCCCTTGGAATAATAGACTTGCAAGTTATTGAACAAAATTTTCTTGTGGAACAGTTGATTGAGATAGCTCTTGTTTCGAATGACCAACCTCTCATGAAATCTCATTCATATTATAATATTGCATGATCTTATTATTGTTAAATTTGGTTGCCTTGGGAAAATTCACCAAATTTTGAGAACTTCTTTGATCCCCTAAAGAAATGTCATATTAGGACCCCTTAAGACATCGGTTTAGGGTTTAGGGTGATAGGATGACAAGTAAGGGGGTTAATATTTTTAATTCATCACATATAGAACATTAGTTTATGAATATTTTTGATTTTATGAATAAACTGACTATTTCTATAATAGAAACACATAATTATGTATTATTAAGATTGAGTTTGATGTATACTTTAACTTGATATTTTTTTAATTGAAGTTTAATATACTATGATAAAGTTGAATATTCCCCACTTAAATGAATTTTATCATATAGAATGTATAATAAAATTAGTTAATGTTGAATCATATTTTGTTTTGGATTGTTTGGAATTGCAAGAACCTAAAAGAAAGAAAAGAAAAATATTTAGATTATTTTAGTGTCTAGGTAACTAGTGAAAATTGAGATTTTAGACTAAACTAGAAGCCTAATTAACAACTAATTGACTAGAATGAGAGTTAAGATTGTTGAAAGGAAAGAGACAACACATGCAAACAAGAAATGGAAACAAGGCATGTGACTAAGAGAGATCAACATATAAAATAGAATGAATGCAAATATTATCTAATTAAGTGACAACTGGAAATGGATTGTACAAGGATTTAGGAATATGTTAACTAAATTTGCAAACAAATATTGAAAATTTATCAATTGTAACTATTGTTTAACATATTTTTTTGTATTCTAATTATAATTTAACATTGAAAGTAAAGTTTAACATATTATTTTCTATTCTAATTATATCTATGTTTATAGCGTTTAATTGATTGTGTCTCTTGATGAATACACATTTAAATGTATAATACTTATCAAATCCTATTTCATTGTCAATATCACGGACCCTAATTTACTATGTATCAACCTAAATCTATCGAATAATTTATTCCATAGGCATGCCTACATACTTGTCTCCATAGAATGAAAATGTAATTTAAAACATATAAGTAATGCAAATTATTTTTTTCCATTATCAAATATTCTTGAGCTTGAAATCAGGGTTTTCAAATGAAAAATGATTTGTTTGATTTCAATTTAGGGTTTTAGCAAAAAAATTTGTTCGAATTCAATTTAGGGTTTCAAGAAGTAATTAGGGTTTTCAATGCATTTTTTTTGTTTCATTTCAAACTAGGTTTTTCAAATGATTTTTTTTTTTGGTTTGATTTAACAATTTAGGTTTCAAAAGCTAAATTTTGTTCTTAAGATGCGATTTAAGGTTGATTTTTTCATTTCAATTCAATATCTTGAGGGTTTCATTTAATTTTTTCTTCTACTTCTACAAATAATCATTTCTACTATTATAGGTAAATAAAATACATAAAATGCTAAATAAATTGAAAAAAAAATGCTAAAATCTATTATTGTATTAAAAAATTTAAAAAAACATGAAAAAAGCAAAAAGATTAGGGGTGGAGGCGCACCTGGAGGTCATTGTCACCTCTTCCAAATTGGGATCCCATGCTCTGTGAATAACTGAGTTTCATTTGTTTTTAAAAATAAATACCACTTTAAAACGACATCCCGTTTTGTAAAGATCGAGATCTCATTTTGCATCCGCTGGTTCGGGACCCATTAATAAATGGGATCCCGTTTAGAATTTAGGCTCGGGATCCCAAAGTTAAACGGGATCCCGTTTTTTAAAAGCAGGATCCCATTTATTAAAAAGAGGGATCCCATTTTTGGCAAGCCGATTTCATTTTTTTGCCTAAGGAAAAAACTAAGGCAAAAACTTCCACGTTTCATGGACTCATCTTTGTGCTTTTACCCTATAATGGATCATTAGTATTTTGATTCTAATTCATGAAAATTGGCAATATTTTTGTTTCAAAATTCTCCTTTTTATATAATTTGAGTTGAACTATGACTATCAAAGGTAGCAATTTTGTGTTCATACCATTTTGATATTACGTATACAATTAATTTTGATGTACCTAATAATTATATTAATTTTGATGTACCTAATAATTATAAATTTGGAGTTTTATCAAAGAATGTCATAAATAAATATGTTGTTTCAATGCTGGTGTACCTTTGATGAAAAATGTTGATTTGGGGTCTACAATTTATAGTAACATATAAATATATTACTACCAAGAAATATACCCTGGTTGATTCAAGACTTATTAGACAAAAGGAAGAGTAATAAAAATACTCAAAGTCAAGGAATATTATATTAGAGGCCTCTAATTTAGAAAATGTTGTATGGAAACTCCCCTCACTTGATAGGGTTATTTAGCATCAACTACTTTCTTTTGTATAGGGTTTTGGGCCCCTTCAAAACCCGTATTTTACCTCTAATAAAAAACTCCCCTCACTTGATATCAAATTTAATTTTGATGAAATGTATTCAAAGAGAACTTGGGTTTGGTAGGTGCAAGATTTTCAGTCTCTACTGCTAGGTAATTAGCTTCTTGCTTTAATGGTTTTTGGAGTTCTCTTTCTTAAGAATGCACATCAATTTTAATACTCTACCCATTTTTTTATATTGATTGAAGTTTTGAGGTTACACTTGGAGATCTTCATCTCCTCTTCAAAGAGACTAGAACATAGCATGAGGTAACTGAAATGTTGTGTAACTTCTTTAGCTTTATCTGATCATTGCTTCAAAGTGATTTACTTGATAAAATTGGAATTGGCTATACAAAATATGGATAGTTTGAATCCAACCCTTCACTTTTTTTTCATGGGTGGTCACTGTGTCACTCTCATGGCAGTGATTTTTTTTATTTCTTTCATAGAAAAGTGGGTAATTTTGTATGATTTAGATATTGATATACATCTTAAAAATAAAAGGAACAATGGAGTTATAGCTAGATATTTGAAAATTTTGTCTAAAATATATTTATTTGGGTTACTTCTGTGAATTAAATCTATTTATAATACAAAATGCAATCCACATTATATGGTTCATTTGAAAAATATTTGTCAAAGATACGAGTTTTCTACAATTCATGAAATTAGTTGAAAATATTTTTAAATTTAACTGTATATATTATGTGCCCTATTATTTCAAATCACACTCAATAATCTATCATCAAAATGAAGAGAGAATTATCTAAAATATCTACTTATATTTTTCATGGTATTTTTTTAGATGTCACCTTGGAAATCAATCAAGATCTCTTGAATATTATAAATTTTATTAGTGTTTTTTTAGATATAGTTACCTTTGAGATGCTTAAGGTGAAATAAACCTTATGTATTGAGATTTAAAATTGTCATTTTCTTTCCTTTCCTTGAGGAAAATTTTAAAAAGGAAAATGAAAATCCAATATGATAGCTACCATTCAAACATTTTAATGTGATTTATTTTGTGATTTTTATTATCTAAATTTTTAACAATTATATTAAAAAATGTTAAAAAAGAAGGGATTTTGATTCTCAAAATGTCACCACCATCCAACGACAACTAGGTTGTATAATCTAAAATGTTTAGACATGTAAAGTTAACCTAATTAGACATGGGTATATAGCTACATATAAATATAATTTAGTTTTGATTTTATTTTCTATTTTTGTATTCTATTATACTCAATTAGATATGTCATAGGGTTATGGAAGAGTGTACAGAGAAGTTTTGTACACATTGTAGACTCTTTAAACATGAATAATATTTTATGTACAATTAGAATGTTAATTAGATTAGAATGGTTAATAAATAATAGGGAATGAACTTATCATTTCTAGGATTCGTATTTTTGATGAATAAGTGTCTGGATTATCATTTATGAAATAAAATTACACATATTCACAAAGAAAGGTGGATGGATATAAAATCACACCCCTAGTGTTCATATAAAGCTAAAACTTGGAGCATTAAATATGGAAACAAATACAAAGCCACTAGGCGGCTAATGTAGTAGTAGAGGGGGAGGAGGAGGATCTCAATCATCTAGTTTTTCCCATGCATCAATGGGGTTTGGAGCATCCACAAGAGGGTCCCACCCAACCCATCATCTTCTTTTTCTTTTGTTTTTTTTTCAATAGTATGGGCTAGTGAAATAGTAAGAGCCAATCGACCCATATTTTTAAATGAACTGGATTTGAAAGGAGAGAAATTTGAAAATAATAATTAGATTTATATTTTAAGGGGTGTGAATATATTATTTTTTTAATTTGATAAGCAGGGAAGGGCCCTGATCCCATGGTTACAACAACTAAAAAAAAATAACTAGAGAGAGGTGGGAAACAACACCACCATCAAACCAATAAACAACAACCGTATTGGCACGCAGGCCAACATTTAAAATAGTAACCATTGTCCATCTAGTACTAATAGAAAATAGTAAGTTTTTACCAGTATTCTTAGTTCTACGTAAGTCATTAATGAAATCGACAGGGTCCCAAGTGGTATTCCACCATAACATAAAGATCACAAAACAACAATCTGAGAAGTTATGATATATTATTGTTATAAATTTTGAAAGTATTAATTAATTAGATTAGATGTATTTATTGTTTAATCTAATATTATTCAAATAATAAGTATGGATTATAATTTTATTAGGGTAGTGTAAGGTAAACTATAATTTAGTTTATCAAGTAGTATAATCTTTTGAAAAAATTCTATGAAGGATATTGTATATTTTGAGAACTTCAAAGAGAATCTTTATATTTCCAATCTTTATTTATATACCATTGTAAAAAATCTAATAATTGATTAGTAACTTCAATTCTTAAAAAATGAGGATTTCTTGATGATTTTTAATAAAATAGGCTATACACATACATATATGTATGTATGTACACATCTATGGACAAAAATATTGTTGTGTTTAATTCCATTAACATTGTTATCTTTTGTGCAGGTTTTATGCAGCAGAAGTAGTCCTTGCTCTTAAGTACCTTCATCAACATGGAATATTGTATAGATATTTGAAACCAAAAAACATACTAGTTCAAGCGAATGGACATATTGTGCTCAATGACTTTGATCTCTCCATCATGACTTTGATCTCTCCATCATCATCAATAGTCCTCAACACCATAGGTCAAGATCCTTCCACAAAGACAAGAAGACAAGCAAGGAAAGCTCCCAAAGGCCCCTTCTAGACAAGTTGAATCCCACTAGAGCCAAATATTACATAAATCCATCCACCTCTAAACCAAAGCAAGATAAATGAGTGGGATCAATTTCTAAGTCTAATAGCTTTAAAGATTACAAATATATGTGTCTTGACAAAATCAAAAGTAAATCACTTCATGATCAATTACATTCATTTGCAAGCACTGAAGAGTATGTTGCCCCTGAGGTCCTATGGGGCATAGGGCATGGCTATATGTTGTAGATTGGTGGCTATATGTTGTAGATTGGTGGTCTTTTGGAATATTACTATATGAGATGGTATATGGGAAAACCCCTTCAAGGGATCCGCAATCAAGGGATCCGCAAGGAAGAAAACATTTTATAATGTGCTATGTAAAGAGCCACAATTATTAGGACCTTGGTCCCTTTTGAAGGATTTGCTTCGACATTTACTAGTGAAGGAGCCAAGTGAGAGGCTAGGATTTAACATTGATGCTCATGAAATTCAAAATCATGAATTCTTTAATGGTGTTAAGTGGGATGAGTTAGAGTTTGTGTCTAGGCCACCTTTAGTGCCCCCACCCTTTAGTTTTGATAATTTAAAAAATATGATTGATGGTAATTAAAAAATGAAAGGAAAGAGAGATTATTTTTGAAATTTTTCTTATAGTAAATAAGTCATAATTGTTACCAAGAAAACAATAATAGTCCATATTATGAAAGTTGTCCCACTAGTCAAATGGAGCTTGTGAATATAAATGTACATAATGAATATTGTTGAATGGAGCCCGCATGATGTCACATATGTATGTTTTTGCACATTAAAAATTTAATAAGACAACAACGTCACCAAGTGGGTAGAGGTATACATTTTATTTACCCAACAAATTTCAATAGAAGGGAAAATCATATGAGGGGGCACTACACGTTCAAGTTTTACACAGAGAACATTTCCAGCAATTCTACTTCCAATTGGTTGTGAGCTTAATAATTTATTCTAAAATATGAATACAAATTCTAACAATTAAAAAATTGTTCAATGCTTGGGATATACATGGAAGAATATCTACACGTATAATGAGAGCATGCATCTCAATGGGAATAAATTTGGACTCAAGGTGAAGATACATATTATTGCATGTTTTATATACATAAATAAAGTTTTGTACTAGAGAAAAGGGTAAAGCCTCATATTCAGATTTTTGACAGATCTAAAATTTTGCAATGATCTACACCCTACTTTCATTAAACAATTCATGTTTAACTATTTTCAATATCTCTAGTTGACTACTCATTTCTATCAATAGATCAAATTATTAGATTTTACATGGAAACAAATTAAAAAAAAGGTAACTAATATGTGTATGTATATATACGTATATATGTACATGTATATATATATATATATATACATATGTATAATATTCAATCCATTTCTCTATAATGTATATGGCAATAATGTCAAATATGATGGAGGAGAAAGTCAGACATGCATTTTATGGTGTAGAGAATAACCATTTAGCAACTACCCCAACATAAATTCTTTAAATGGTGATTCTTGATGGTATATATCCATTGCAATATGGAGCTACTTATAATGAAGGTACATCTACCAACACTATTAGATGAGAAGCCACTAGAAAATGTATACATTTATTCAAATATATTAGTTTCTTCAAATCATATATATAACTTGATTATTATTTTTTATAATGATATGGTTTTGTGTGGTTTTTATGTTTTGAGATCAAGATTGATCTCAAAGATAAAGAAGAATAAACATAACCAATGCTTCTATTTTCTATCAATAATTATACTAAGTAATTATTCCCAACCATGTATTTGATGTTGAATCCAAATATATATATATATAATATCACAAGAGATATTTTAATTCTTAGCATTTTTTACATTTTAGATCAAGAATCAATTAAAAGAAAAATAAGAAAAAACATTCACGACAATAATAGAATAATTTGTGACGTAAAAATTTCAAGCAACATATTTGATATTGTGTTCAAATTTTTATCTAATTTTAAAAATAAAAATAAATCACAAAGTACATTCTAATTTCACAAAGTTTTTTAAAATTTAAAATAAAAATCAGCTAAAAATAAAAAGAAAAATATTCACAATAGCAACCAAACACTCCTATGCAAAGTAATTATTTCCAAACATATATGTCCTTTTGAAAAAAGATGTCTTCTAGTTCATTAAAAAAAAATCACAATAGCAATCAAACACTCCTATGCAAAGTAATTATTTCCAAACATATATGTCTTTTGAAAAAAATGTCTTCTAATTCATTAAAAAAAAAACAATTTAAAATTTAATTCAACATCCTCATGCATATATTTCTTTTTATTTTAAAGATTGTGTAATGGACCATTAGTATTTTGATATTTTTGTTTTAAAATTATCTTTTTTATATAATTTGTGTTGAGCTATGACTATCAATGGTAGTAAATTTGTATTGATATCATTTTGATATTATATATACAATTAATTTTGATGTACCTAATAATTATGTTAATATTTTTAAAAATTATTTTATAAATTTATAGTTTTATCTAAAAATGTCATAAATAATTTTTTTTTTTTAATGTTGGTGTACCTTTGATGAAAAATATTGATTTTGAGTCTACAATTTATAATAACATATAAACATATTATTACCAAGAAATATATCTTGGTTGATTCAAGGATTATTAGACAAAAGGAAGAGTAATAAAAGTACTAAAAGTTTTGGAATCCTATATCAAAGGCCTCTAATTTAGAAAATGTTGTATGAAAACTCCCCTCACTTAGATATCAAATTTAATTTTGATGAAACATTCAAAGAGAACTTGGGTTTGGTAGGTGCAAGATATATTCTTAGGGATAATAATGAAATGTTTAAAATGGTAGGGGAAAATATTTTAAGTGTTAATTCAAACAATAAGGTAGAATGGGAGGTGTTATTTTCAAGTTTAAAGGAAGTAATAATAAGTGAGTATAGTCAATTCAAGTAGGAGACTAAAAAATAGCGCTTCAATTGGTTAGGAAAAAATTAGTCCCAACTGGAAGATGCAAATGTATCTCGAAGAAGGTTATCTTCTTACCAAATCCTCTCACGTATATATTTCTCACTTCCATAGAGAGCATAATAAGGTGATTGATTACCTTGTTGACTTAGGAGTGTCTCTTCAATATCATGTCATCTTTTAAACTAAAGATGTCCATGATTGGGGGTGCTTAATTGCTTTAATCATGATGGATCACCCTCCACAATATCTCTTCATAGTAGATGTGAGTGGTCATGAATTTTATATGTGGCAAAGTGTGCAAATTAATTAAATCCCTTTATTATCTTATTAAGTAGCATGTAATATGACAGGTGATGACCTTTAGAATTGAGGACATGGAAAAACAAAATTATGTTTCTTATTAAGGACTAACTTCTATTGTCGTTCATGTGAAACAGGGACATGAAAAAGGTCAAAAAGGTATAGGAGAGGTACACTATGGAGTTCATGTACACCATCTTGTACAAAAAATATATTTTATCAACTCTTATCGAGAACTAACTTGCATTGTCTTCAATGTGAAACAGGGACATAGAAAATGCCAAATGAGGTATCAGACAAGAGAGTTTGTGTATTTTGCACAGGTAGGTTAGTGGAAATAGAAAAAACACTTTATTTTGGAATATAAAGCTTACAATTACATCTATGTCAAGTACATAAATAATTTCGGAACATCTTCCTTTAAAGATCTATTCACAAAAGACATAATTAAAAATAAATAAAATTTCATTA
>VDFB02352977.1:0-61936 GCA_007258455.2 Sequoia sempervirens
AGATGGCGCTCAAGCTGATACCAGAAAACAGACTCTAAATGCAGCTAATGATTTAATGCACAAATCCCAATGCTGAAAAAGGTACGGCCCAGCTGAATAAATCGATTTCCCTTTAAAAATTGCAGACTCCACTATAAATTCTAAGAACTGGAGAATATTGGCGCCCTTTACAAACTCAACTATTGATGCAATACCCAGAACTATATTTTTTGTCTTTTTTGAGATATGATTAAAACATGAAATCTGCTGTCTAAACAATGCAATTTCCAGAACTTGACTAATATGCAAAAACAGAAATCTAGAGATTCGAAATGCAGATTACAATGCACAACTTACTACAAAACACTCAACTACGCAAACCTCTCCACTAGGTGCTGTCTCTCAAGCACGAAGTCGAGCCCAGACTAGGAGGCATTCATTCCTCGAAGCAATTCCGCAACCATTTCGGCAGCATAACATTAGCATAGACCAAAGATGCCAAAATGATGAACCAAGTCTTCCTTATATAATTTCCTGCTGACTTCATGAAACCCTAATCTCTTCTTCAAGTCAAAACCCTAATCCTCTTTAAGGAATGGCGTCCTTTTCTTTCAAATTCAATATTGACCATTTTAATTAAATTCGATATTTTAATCATGGCGTCCACTTTAGAGCTTGGTTTTGACTTTAGAAAAATAAGAAATAATCCTTTATGAAGGCGCCACCCTCAAGACCACTTTTTTAAAACAACTTGAAGTCATCAGACTAGGCCAAGGGGGTCAACGTTATAATATAATATTAAAACGTGACTTTAATTAATTATTACAACTTATCTCTCCAAATGCGCCCTGAAGCCATCAATGAGCAAGCCAACTGATCAAACTGACATAGGAAGTCAACCATGCTGGACCCGACTGTTGAACTGCCAAAAATAGAATTTACTAAAAATAGTAAATTCCGGAAAATGCTCTGAATGCCGAGATGATCATACCCCTGCAAAGCTCTCTGAAAACCCAGAAAGAATCCGCCATTGAATCCATCATCTCAGAGCAATGACCTCCTCAAAAATAGGAAACCCTAATTTATCTTCCGACTAGCCTTCGGGTTCCCAAAGAAAAGGCCAATGGTTATTGGAAAGATCAGGTTTGAGAAGGGGACATTACAATCCGCCCTTCCCAAAATTGCTTGTCCTCAAGCAATACCACCACAACTCCAGTAATTTTGAAGACTAATCCATACGCAACAAGTATGATCCCTGGTTCCCAAATGTGTCTCAGGAAAAACCCACCATGCCGATGCTGCACCACTCTGATCACATCAATGAAAATATTATGCCAATGCTGCACTGACTCCCCTTGTAACTCCAAAGTGTTACCATCTATGATTCTCAAACTGAAAGATCTTAAAGGAAGGAAATCAAAATCATGCAACATCTCATGTCCACGATCCCCCGAATTAACAGTATCAACCATACTACTGTCAATCACCATTCTAAGCAATAGGAGAGATAGACTATTCAAATCAAAATCGAACTCCTCCCCATACCTCCACATGGTAACAAACGGGACCATGCCTGCAAGTGTGACCTCTACAAATCTTCTTGCAAGGAGGGAAGCATTCCTTTGCAAGAGCTCCACAAACTCATACTCATGTCTCCGCATAAAGCTACCATGCCTCATCTGAATTATATTGGCACAACCATGAAGACTACAGAAAACAATCATAGTTCCAACCCCATGAGTCTCCGAATGGTGAACCAAAGCATGTGAGCTACTGCTGTCATGAATCAATACTGAGAGTAAACTGTCAAAGTTTACATCATCAACCATCATAAGATGAATGTGGAGGGTAGGAAAAGTGTGAAGGAACAAATAATTACTGCTGATCAAGACTAGGATCAGCGCAGTGCAATCTGATTCTCGAGTCCTACCCAAGGGAAAACAACAACACCACTCCAAATCCCAAGCGTGAGTATGTGAGATGACCATCGAGCTGCAAAGTGACACCTCCAAGGTGGTTGGAAAACACACTAGATTCACCTCCATGAGAGAACTACCACCTCTTTGATCAGGAGTGATGAACCAACTCTCCTGGATGCGAGAAACGCAACATGTAAGGTGGCTGGTCTGCCTCAAACCAGCAAGCTCGTGTCTCAAAATCAGCCCTTGTCTGAGCTGAAAGTCACTTCCAAGAACTACCGATCGTTGATCTTTCCAGCCCATATTCAAAATTTCTCTCCAATCCATTTGTCGAAGAACAAACGGAACCATCAAGTAGCTGGAAATGAAGGGAACAACATCAACAAGTCTGGAAATTTGTCCCTTATCCCTCCAAGAATCTTTTCCATAAGTAATAAACTCTGACAACCCAAGTTGAGAATCCCAAGCATGGATACCCAACTGAAAGTGATTTTCAACACCCTGCAAAGAAATCTCTACACATTCCCAAGTGCTAGTGAGAACCAAGTGCCTTCTCACGAAACTGATGCCCCATCTAGTAAATCCTTGAAGCTTAACCATGAAAGCTTCCACATTAAGGGAGTATGAAACATAGAGTGGCTTCAATTTCCGCTCCCAAAACTGATCAATATGAATCCAAACATCATTCCTCCCAAGGGATGGATTGTCAAGAGTGCAACTACCAAAGTCTAGTTCACCTTTGTCCCATTCCTCCCATGTAGAACCTTCATCCTCAAAGCCACTTATGCATCTATTACTACTCAACATACGAGGCACATCCTCATGGAGTGATATCGAAGCATCCAAGCACTGGAAACCAGAATTAGTTTCATTCTCCATTTCATCCTCTACTTCATAGAGAGGATTATCATAACTGCTCTCATCACCTTCTTGAAAAACAGGATTGTCATAAACTTGAAAGTCATCCCTTTCATCTTGCTGCTCCAAATCTGCACATGCAACCTTTGATTTTCTTGTGAAACCTACAAGATCAAACTCCTCTCGAAGACTATCAATCTCATCAATTACTTGCTTGATTCCTCCTGCTCTTCGTGCATCCTCTTGCTCCTTGAAAAGTTTGAAATCTGCGAACTGGTCTTCAACCTTTCTTAGAGCCAGCTGGGTTTCTTTCAAATTGTCCTTTGTTGATTTAAGCTCCAAGGTGAGTTCATCAACCATATTCTCCCTTTCTTCGAAAACCATGAAGGCCTTCTTTGCAGATTCATCGGCACGATCTTGATCTTCAATCAAGTGTATGTATGCTGATTTCAATGTCTCCAAAGAGCCTCTGATAAGTTGCAAGTTAGGAAGAGCAACTTCATCCTTAACTCCACTTCTTCTCTCTTCAGACTGAGCCTTCCAACAGAGATCATCAACCAAAATGTGTGTGCGATCAAATAGGGATAGCGCTTGTACTTCTTTTCCAAAAGATACCTTGCATTGATCTTCCCACTCATGAACATGCAAAGACGGTGAACTGCTGATGGGCTGCAACTGAAAATCAGAACTTCGTTCCTTGCCTTTGCTGCCCTCTTTGCTACTCCAACATTCTTGTACTTCACCACCAACTAGCAGAGAATGCTCATCATCATAAAAAGCATCATACTTCACAAATTCTTCAACCCATTGCTTGCAATCAGCTTCGTGCATTGATAAATCTGATTTGTGTTTAGTAACACTCTCAAACTCTCCATCTTCAAGAGCCATATGGTCTTCTAGCTCTTCTTCTTCATCACTGCCTCCTTGATCAAACATTAGACGAGCATCCAACCTGCTCAAGGAATCATATTGGTCCGCTGTTCGGACAGTTTTTGTAACCACAAATTCCTCTTTAGTGGCTGCAACCACTCCAAAGAGATCATTATGGAATTTTGTGGAACAATCTTCTTCTTCAAAGACAACTTCTCCTCCAAGGGCCACCTCATAGTCTTCTGTGCAACCTGGTTCTTGTTCTTCATCAGGATCAAAGGGAAACTTATCCCACACACGTTCTTTAACATAACTTGATGCCAACACACCCGGATCCCAAATGCTAGTGGGCTGATTAAGATGATCAACTGGAAAAAACTTATCATGCTCCCCTTGTAGTGATGACTCTTTGAATAAGTCAAGTCCTAATTCACTTAAGCTGAAATCATCAAAAAAGTTTCTCTCCAATGGCTCAGTTTGCTGATCAATCCCAAGACCAACAATGTCACCCCCGAAATGAAGTGAAGAATCTTCAATGTTTGTTGTTTGAAAAACTTCATCTTCATTATCTTCTACGGAACCCTCATGAGAGAGTATGTTGCTGATTTTTTCATGTGAGACTTCTTGGGAAGTTAAGACAGCAACACGAGGAAAATCCTTCCTCATCCATTCTTCAGTATGATCTTGCATGAGCTCCTTAGACTCATCACCAACATCATCATTTGCTGTCACATGCAAATCTAGGGAGGTATTATGAAGCTCTCCCACACATTCCTCAACTGTCAAGGTTTCTATATCAAGCTTACGATCATTCTGAGGTGACATGTGCACCTTGCTTGTGCCTTCTTCAATATTAGTTGACTGATTTTTCTCTTCGACATGTTCATTTGTGGGCTGCAAACCACAAACAGACACTACTTCTTCCTTCCTTGCTCCTGCAAACATTGTATGTTCTGTTTCCTCCTTAATCATTTTCTTGATGTAGTTGACCATAGCCCGCTTTCCAGGGTGATAAATCACCATCCAATCCAAAAAGGCATCAAAAGAAACACCGTTCTTAAACTCATTTGTCATGCTCTGATAATCTCTGTAGAGTATGTCAGCCTCGTGTTCACATTTCCTCTTGAACTGGCATTCTTTAGAAACCCCAATCAAATCTGACTTCTCAGACTTAGCATAAATTTTTCTGATTCCACACCTTAACTCAGGATCCTTCAATAGCGTATACAGATCATGCATTAACTCAAGTAGAGACTTCTCTGTATTCATCTTTCCCTGTCAAGTGACTCTGATGGGCACAGGATGGCAGGATCTTGGCTCTGATACCACTGAAATATTCCGAGCCAAATTTTTTTCGTTTTTACAATTTTCAAATTACAAACAAAGCACCCGTTAAGGTTAGAGGATAAACCCAAACGTGCAGAAAGCAACTCTAACCAAGAATGGCGCCGATGATGGCGAGCATATGGTCAGAGGATCTTCTACTCTAAATACAGAAAGGGAACTCGACGTCAAGTATGTGCTACCCAATCCAATGCGGAGTGAGGGGCGACCATATGACGGAGTGATTGCAGAATTAAATGCTTGAATTAAATGCTGAAGCTGGAAATACTCTACACCCAGAATGTGCTTGCTGTCCCGAGATGGGAGAGTAGCTACCATAGGGCGGAGCTATAACTATTACAATAACTTAATTGAAATTGAAAGTTACAACCAGATTTGAACAAGACAGAATGACTGCCAGTACTACTGTCAGTTTTACAAACAAGAAGCATTCGCCTGTCAATATCTCATGAGATTAACGGATCAGCATTACATCATTGAGAACCACTCTTATCTTGGATAGTGATATCAAACCACAATGCTTTCAAGGATCAAATACTGATTTCTGTTTTCTGTTACAAATCTGCTCATTAAAAATGCATAAACAACAGTCTCTAGAACTACTCAAATGCTCATAACTTCCACTTATGACTTCCTATTGACTTGAAATAACATGCAATATACTTCAATGATTTAGGCGACCAACTTAAGACTCTACGACTGATCACAAAGCTTCAGATTTATTTTTCACGAATTCCAAAGCATAAACAAGAGGTACGGCCCAGCTGAGTAATTCGACTTAGCTTTAAAAATTAAATACAACACAATAAAATCTGAGATTTGAAACAAAGATTCGCCTCTCCTAGACAATGCTATAGATGCAATACCCAGAATGCCTTTTTTTGTATTTTTTGAATTACGAACAAAAACCCAATCTGCTGTAACTAAAATCTGCAAATACAGAAAACTCTCTACTATGCAAACTTACTTAACAAGACCAAACTGAATACAAAGCACAATTACGAATGCAAACTCACAAATCTATCTTAAATGATCGAACCTCTCCACTAGGTGCTGTCTTTCAAGCACGAAGTCGAGCCCAGACTAGGAGGCATTCATTCCTCAAAGCAATTCCGCAACCATTTCGGCAGCATATCATTAGCATAGACAAAAGATCCCCAAATGAGACCCCAAGGCTGTCTTTTATAAGCTTATGTTGACCTTCCTTGAAACCCTAACACCTTTTCCAAAGTCAAAACCCTAATCCCACAAAATGGCGTCCTTTTCCAAGCATCATTAATTTTGATTTCATTAAATATTTCACTTAAATAAATGCGCCCTCCTTAAAGCCTAGATTGGACTTTGATAAATTTCAACATAAATTTAATATACCCTCAATGATGGCGCCACCCTTCAAGTCCACCTTTTAAAATAACATTAAGTTATTCGACTAGGCCAAGGTCATAAAATAACATTTAAAATATAATGTTATTTTTAAGTGAAATAATCTCATTTCTCCAAAACTGCATTCTGAAGCCCGAAACTGAATACGCCACTTGAGTCAATTGAAAGGGAAAGTCAACTGCCTGAGACAAACCTGTTAGCTGCCAAAAATAGAATTTACTAAAAATAGTAAATTCCTGGAAAATGCTCTGAATGCCGAGATGAACATACCCCTGCGAAGCTCTCTGAAAACCCAGAAAGAATCCGCCATTGAATCCATCATCTCTGAGTAATGACCTCCTCAAAAATAGGAAACCCTAATTTATCTTCCGACTAGCCTTCGGGTTCCCAAAGAAAAGGCCAATGGTTACTGGAAAGATCAGGTTTGAGAAGGGGACATTACAGACTGCACACCATTTTAGTCACGTGGGGTTCATCATAGAGGTCATACAAACTTGCTGTTGTGAGGCCGTACAGTCCTGGGAAGAGGCGTTTAGTTCCTAAGCTGAGATGCCTAGCTTATGTGCAGTTTTTGATAATCATTCTGAGCGATTGGTTATCAGCAATCAATTTGTTGCATTATTGGAGTGGAGAATATAACATCTAGTGCCTGGCATCAATTCCAAGGGTTTCCAGAATTGTTGTTTTGAAGTCTCAGACCTGCATTGATGTATTTGAGATTCTGGGTATGAGTTTGTTTTGTTTAAGCATTGCAAAGAAATAAATCTATAACTGAAAATATATTGTTCATTGTAAAAGGATATCAAAATCAGATTGAAAGTCTATTGCTTTTCCTTCATAGTGTGTTGCATGGCAATTTGGTTTATGTATTTTATTGCATTCCATTGCATTTCCTGGCACAAAACTTGCAATAGCAAACATAAAACAAGGAACTTGAAAGTTACAAGCAGTTCACAGGGAGAATCTTAGAGTAGTAGATATCTCAACAAGCGGTGGGATATTTCAACTTCCTTTAAGACATTCCAAATAAGTTAAATGTGTCAGAAGGGGTGCCTTATGAAGTCTATAAGATAGATATCAACTTTGCAACCTGCAACATCCACATCTTGTTTTATAGCTCTAATTTCATAAACCAAACTCATGACATCACCATTCTTTAACTCAAGATTAAATAATTTCAACTGTAATTGAATAAACTCTAATTAAAAATGGAAATCATATAAATCTCACAATTTTTGAAGGGCACCCCAAGCAAATTTACACCCTTGTATGTGTTGAAACACATCTCCATTGATAGAAGCCCTTATCAAAGCCAAGGTTACTTCCTTTTCTTTTACACTAGTAGATGTTGTAGGTTGAGTGTCTCCATCATAAATATTACAGCACAAATCATTAAAAATAGGAGTCCTTTCTATTTTTCTATAGCATTCAATCCATGTATCTTTTCCAATTAAGGTTTGTTGGCGTAACAACTAGCACCTCTGGAGTAAGAGTTGGTACGGACAACTATGCACACTACACAATGAGTGCTCTTCAAATTAGGAGGGGAAGCTCCCTCGTTGTGCTTTGACAAAAATACCTGCAAAGGGAAATAAACTAAACTAATTCCTGTCTTTTTGTTTCAGCTGTAGAGGTACAAGGCTTTCTCAAAAACTATATATCGCCAGCTGAGAATTTTCCGTTTCGCAGATTCACTAACTTACAACTAAACTTAATAACTTAAATTTATCCAATTCTCAAGAAAATAGAGCATGAGAAAAAACGGAGCAAGGTTATGATTATCGATGATAAACGTTTAGATTCTCTACTAGCGCAAGGTATGACCATCATCTCAATCTACAAGTTTATAAGACAAACAGATTTAAGGATTTACTATGACAATCTTATGAAACCCTATGTGGCATAACACTCGATTAAAATAGCAAAGACTTCACAAACAGATTTATCATCAAAATCTTATGAAACCCTGTATGGCATAACACTCGATCGTAATGATAAAAGATTCACAAACAGATTTATTCAAACCGAGGAAGAATTTGCATGACGATCTTATGAAACCCTATGTGGCATAACACTTGATCGAGAAGAATTTTAAAATAGATTTATCATCACAACGCAGGAAACCCTATGGTAACACTTGATTGAAATGATAAAGATTCACAAGATGTATTTATCTAAACTATGGAAAGAATCCACCATTATAATCTTGAAACCTATGTGGCATAACAATTAATCAGAATAGCCAAGACACATGAACAAATACCAAAAAGAAATATTGATGCGCGGTAGGCGCAGCATATTTCTCTCTCTGCTAAAAGCACTACAAATGAGCAAAGCTCATTTATATACATCAAGGTAGGTAAATCTAAATACCTGAGCTGTTTTACGCTTGCAATGCATGCAAGATTTGTCACAACCCTAATGAAGTAACTATACAAATAATCGGAAAGTTACCACGCTAACTGCACAAATAACCTAATGGACCATGTGCAAGCATGCACGTCTATTTAAAGCAAAGTTAACTGGACACTACCTTTAGTTAACTGGAAACCCTAACCCTAACTCCTGTGAAGATAATCCCAAGGAAGAGATAAGCATGTATGAAGTCAACAAGTGAACTCAAGACTGAAAGTCGAGTTAATTGCTGCTCTTGATTCTATCCTCGAAATTAATCGCAGGTTCCAAATCGAAGATCACTCATGTCAATTTCGGCCTAACACCACCAAGAATCATCAATCTCTCCGCTATCCGGCACTTTGACGCTGCTCAAAACAACAGTCTGTTTCTTCAGTTCTCTGCCACTTTCTGTAATTGTGTGCATACCATCTTTACAATCTTCAGTCGCCTTTCTAAAACTGGCTGCAATCACTGAAATATTCTCTAATTTAGGCACCATAGGTTCACCTTCAAGGCTGTCACGAATCAGCTTCTCGAACTCTGCTTGTACTTTGTCCAACTCAACATACATGCCATCTTCAAGAAGATAATGACACGGAATCTGAACAACGAAACCACTGACAAGTGCAAGTACTCCAACCACATCATCCTTGAGTGAAAACAATTTAGTAGAGATCTTCACATATTTCCATTCTGAGAAGGTGCTGCTCTCTCCAAGTAAAAGCTTTGTCTTGATCCTCGACCAACTCCAAAGCATCGCATGCAACTGACAACTGAGATATTAGAACACGATCCTTCGCCAAACTCTCTGCAACCGCAATCTCAAGTGACTGAACACCCTGACGAAGCTTATGTGCATCACTTCTCAACTGATACATATCTGCAAGAAGACACCGACCAGCAGCAACTAAACTATCAATCCAGTTGTCCAAAAGTCTGCCATGACTGACTAACTGATCCAATTTTCGTTGTTCTGCAGGTGTATGCTGAGGAAGAACAGGTGCTCTATTCGGATTTCCGTGAACAAGATCAGAAATATACTAACGAAGTTGACTATTTTCAGCCTTGAGTAAGGCCTTATCTTCTCCATCCTTCGTGATTCGCTCTTCAAGATTATTAGTGACGATCTTAAGAAGAGTCACATCTGTCTCTCTAGTGGTCCTGCCAAGATTTGCCTTAGTAAATGTAAAGTCACCAACTTCGACTTCATCTAAGCTTTTACCCTCTGGAGGAATGGCAACTTCGATCACAATCTCTGATTCTGGAGTCTTTTCGATATGTACCTGTTTCTTGATCTTCTTGTTCGATCTTCTCTGATAGGGTTCACCGAACTCAGATAAATCAAGGTTGTATGAAGGTTCATGCCTCTGTCTTCCCAAAGACTTTTCGAGCCAACAAGACTGAACAATATTTTCAATTCAAGGAGAGACTGTCCCTGATGTATCAACCTGGGGTGGTTCAGGTGTCTCCGATCCTGCTTGAATTGGTGTCTCAGGCTCAGAATCTATGTCAATAGATTGTATGTGACGCGAACTAGGAGGTTCAACATGAGGTTCAGCCTGAATAACTGTCTCTACTGGAAGCTCAGGAACATTCTCAACCTGTTTCTGCTTCCTCTTACCAGTAGCTCTTTTCCCCGTGTTTCCACTAAGTTTAACCCCTTCAGGAGGTATTATAATGGCCTTGACTCTGGGTCTTGCCCTAGAAGTAGAAGCAACGAAGAGAAATCCTTTGGCGGCTCTGCAACAGGAACTGACTTTCGCGTCCGTTTGCTCTCCAAGAACAACTTGCTAGTCTTGATAACTGATCTGGAAACCTCTTCAATAGAAATATTCTCCTTGGCGTACCAATCAGGTGAGCAAAGTGGCTGCCGAGCAACTTGATCTTTGACATATGAATTGAGAAGAACTTCTCCATCATCATCCAATAGACCATCAACATCTTCTGATAGGTAATCAGAGAGCTGACCAATAGTAAGTCTACAATAGTGACGACGACGAACCTCGAATTCATCTTCACAATTAGCCCAAAAATCTTCAAATGCTGGCTTATGTGCAATCCCTCGCTCTAACCGATCTGCATAATGACCGAGAGGATCATAGGAATGCCTCTTAGTATAAGTCTTGAGTTTGAACCTTTCTATCTCAGTAGACATAAATCTGGCATCTGTCGCCGCATTGCATGTGAAAATTCCCAACGTGAATGGAAAATTAGCCGCAGTCTTATGACGACTACGAAGAAAGAAATGAACATGTTGCATTTGCCTGAGGAACTCCATGAAGATGAGATTATCTAATGGGTACCTTGGCAACATCAGGGGCTCTCCAACATATCCGTAAACCCGGATGTATGTGAAAGTAGGGAACTGGATAAACCAATCCGCCCAAGTTTCCATTGCTGATTTGGCCTCGGCAGAAATACGAATGTGCATTTCGTCATCAAGATCTCTCACGGTTCTCATGGAAAAGTGATCATTCACTGCTCGGAAGTCCTGCTCAGATTGAGAGAACTCCAACTAAGGATAATACTCATGAACACGTTGAACACCGAGAGTGCCATTAGTTTTTAGAAGCCTGTAGCTACCTTGAAATGCAACCAAGTAGACCAAGTAGGATATCATATGAAACTCGTGATATTTGAGAAAGGTAGTAATTTGCTGATGTAAGCAATCACTAATCAACATAGCCCAGCTTCAAAACGCCTGTATCTACCAGAATTCTCGCAATCGTGTAAAACATCCATGAAATGTAGTGCTAGCATCCGTTGATCGTAACTCGTTGAGTAAAGTTATCAAACAAAGAATCGATTCTTTGACTCACTACCACTCAACCTCTTAGGCATGTTAGCCTGAACTTTCACCACTTCAGCCACTCTCCCTCTCCGCTGGTTGCTGGATCGCGATCCCATCTTCTTCACAAGCCTAAGAACCAAGAAAGTTATCTAACCAGGAGGAATAGCAAAACATTTCCTCTATGTCCTTCGGGTTTGATACCGCAAACAACCCTCCTATCCGCTGATCCTCGACGGTCGGAAGATGAGCTACCGATGCAAGAATGAACTCAAGATCAAGGTAGTAATAGAATGATGCCGCGCTGCCGCTAACTTTAACGCTCAAGATTCTTCAACGAATTGCTGCTAACACCCTCCAGACTGCTCAGATTAACCACTGGATAAACATGATTCAGGTCTATATCTGAAGTCTTGATGAAATTATGTGTGAGCCGATTTGGTCTTGTAATCAATGAGATTGAACTGCATTTTGGAAATGAGGACTTTTGACTGTAAAGTCGAATATACTTGAAGAACTTTCTGAAAACCTCTGGACAAAGCTAAAAATAGCTTCTGACGGAAGAAATTTTCGAAGTTTTTCTGGAACATGGGTTTTGTGTACAATCGATCTCCGAACAAACCCGTATAGTCGGACTTGAAAAATGTAGTCATTTGCTCAATATGCAGTGAAATCGGAAAAGCATGCATTTTAATGAAGACTACGCAATATTTCCTCGAAAAAATCTAAGATGTGGGTTTTGCTGTATATGTTGAAATATGTGAACTGAGATGATCAAATTCTGAATATGCGTTGAATTTCTTTGACATGCGAAGAAAGTACCTAAGGTGAGAAATAGAAGAAATAAGACAGAAGATAGAAAGTTTTGCTTGTCTGCTTCTGAAAAATCTGCCAACCTCTTCTTTGGAACTTGATAAAACCTGCATGCAAAGTGAAAATAAAGTCTAGAATCGCCTTCCTCTGAACAATCTGAACTCGTTGCTATGAAGAACGCTGAATTCGGACACCTGTAGCACCTTTAGCTTACTGGTCGCTCAAGAAGAATATGAACTTCAGAGCTAAAGATGATGAAATAATGGACGTCATTACTGAAATATATAGATTTTCATCTATGAAATTCGCACAAGGCAAAGAATCCATGAAAAGTGCGCTTGGCTTATGATTGGACCTCATTCCAGTTAACTGAAACTCGAATATGCTAAATAAATCGCCATGCATTAGGGTTTCCCTTTTCAGTCTTCAGTTAACCACTTTATGCGACTTTGACTTCAGTTAGCAATTCCTATTAGGTTCGCCATCCTTCACACTTGCTTTAGATTCACAAATTTGAACTAAGGCGTCCCTTTTGATAACTAAAGTTGGCCATAAGGAATTCGCCATATTCATGCAATAAACATTCTAAAAATAGCAACCCTTTCAAGACTTCAGTTGGCCTTAAGTGAATGCGCCAACTTCACACTTATGCTTCAATTCAATTCTAAAAATAACAACCCTTTTGGAACTTAAGTTGTCATTCCTTGTAAAGTGCGTAGCTTCACAAAACTATGCTTCATCACTCTAAATATCTAAATATGGCAGCCCTTTTGATAACTAAAGTTAACAACTTCATGCGCCATACTTCACTAATTTATGCTTCATCATTCATGCCGTCCCTTCTAGAACTTCCAGTTGACACTCAATGAAGCACCATCTTCACTAAAAACTTCACAATTGCAACCAAATTCGCCATGCATGTGAACTTTAGTTGACATTCACTGATAATCTTCAGTTAAGTGAACATGCAATCAAGTTAAGTCAACATGCAAAGCAATTAACTGAACATGCAAACTAGTTAACTCGACATGCGAACTGAAAGATCACTCAACATGCCAATATACGAACTGAAGATGACAACCCAGAAAACGTTTAGTCTAACTGTAGTCAAAACTCAAGTTAAGGCGTCCATTCAACTCTCTTTCGAAAATCCAATTTTGAACTCTCAAGGCGAATTTCCAGACTTAGCCAAATTTCATGAAAATTTAAGCTAAAACCTCTGCCGGGACCTCTGTTCATCCTCTGACACTGGTTGACTGACTTCTCCGATTGGCTGGCTGATAGGTGCATTGCAGAGCTGAGTAAAAACTAATCAAAAGATATCTTGAGACTATACGTCATAAAACTGACATCTGAAGGCTCAAAAATCCAAGCGCCTTTTTCAAAAGCTGCGCTTTTTCTCAGACTTAGTCAAATTTCGACTTCTCGATCTCGTACGAAGGGAAAAACAAAATCCTTCATAACTTCTGATTCATCAACTTTCAGGACTGGATCTCAGGTTCACTACGGAGCTGACCTCATTCTGCACGACAGCTGCAAAGGCACACTTCTCCAGAAAACATCATCTGAGGAGTGAAAAACAAGGGCGCCTTTTTGAAAAGTTGCTCTTTTCCCTCCAGACTTAACCATTTCTGGAAATGACAAAAATAATATAAAAACTCCGACTGCAAGCTGCTGAGTCATCTTCTGACCTGACGGAGATAGGCAACGGAAAGCTGAACGTAACACGGACACATTAAATATCTGAAATCATCAGAAAGAAAGCATTGAAGGCTTGAAAAGCTCTGGCGCCTTTCTCAAAATGTGCTCTTTTGCTTTTTTCTCTGATATTTTGACTAAGATTTGACCCTACGTTTGACCTCAAGTTCAGGCACTTCAGCAACTCAGATTCACCCACTGACGGATGCGTCGCGAAGCTCGAACAAATGTGAGACAAACATCTTGGATGGCATTTAGACAAAAACCTACATCTGGCACCTCAAAAAGATGGGCGCCTTTCTTAAAAGCTGCGCTTTTCTCCAGTGTTAGCCAATTCTCGCTTTTGCCTCGTTTTGCGCTGTATCTTCCATAACTTGCTCAAAACAGGTCCGTTTGACAAGCTTGATAGCTCACTGCGAAGCTGACGTGATGCCGGACAAATGTCTGCTGGAGGTGACAAACCCTAAAAACAGGATCTGAGCCCCTAAAAGATAGGGTGCCCATTTGAAAAAGTGCTCCCCTCTCCAGAGATAGAAAATTCTAATGATTTTCCTTCAAATTTTCACTTTTCTTAAATCTCTTCAATAACAGACTGACATGACATTGACACCAACTCCATATCTGAAAACCCCAAAAACGACCTTCTGACATCACTTTAACAAGATTAAGACTCAATTAAGCAAAATGCCTTAGTGAAGCAAAAATTTTGGTTTTGGGTACAAGAAGGTTTCACCAATTATTGACACAATAGATTTCATTGTGTATTATAAAAATAAACACAACTCTACAAATTCTGATTTTTTTTTCTTGACTTTAAGTTTATTGAGAAAGCAAGTGATAAAAATAGGAAAACAAAATACCTCTCTAATTGTGCTCTATTTGCAAATTGCCTTATGCTTTTGTCAAATATTTCAAATGTCTTATATTTTGATTATGATGCACAACTAGGTATTTGCAAAACCCTATTAGCATGGAAATTTTCTTGCACAAAAAAATGCTTCATTAATCTTAGGAAATAGAAAGAACTATCGGCACAATAGAATTATATGTGTCAATAAATCCACAGCATTCCATGATTGTGTTCTTCCAAGTGACTTGCAATGGATGGAAGTAATGGAGAATGAGTCTTTCCACAATAAATTATTCTTCTCCTATCCACTGCCTTCCTTTCCTCCTTGCAGTAGTATTCTCCTTCATTAATTTATAAGTGGAAGCAAAAGAATGTAATGTCCCCGTTTTTAGCACTACACTTTTTAGTGATTGATGGTCTATCTTCGGTGTGTTGTCAACCAATCAGAAGCAGAATTAGGGTTTCCGGCTACTTGGTGGGTTCTCTTGATGATTCAGGGTTTTGCTTGTTGGAGTTTGGTTGTTTGGATTCTGGATTCCTTCTGGGTTTTCAGAAAGCTTCGCAGAGGTATGACTTGCAACTGCGTCGGACAACCTCTCCGGACTTACTATTTTTAGTAAGTTATGACAGCTACATCCTGGAGTTTGGGATTTTGGATTGTAGATTCTTTCTGGGTTTTCAGAAAGCTTCACAATGGTATCGCATGCACTTTGATCCGGGCAACTTTCTGGAATTTACTATTTTTAGTAAATTCTATTTTTGGCAGTGGTCCTGTTGGTTTAGGCACGGATGGCTCTCATCTTCAGTCAGCTCAGTTGGTTTGATCAATTTTGGCCTTGGGATGCATTTTGGAGAGATAAGTTCATTTTATTTAAATAATGTTATGTTAATGTTATATTTTAATGTTGACTCCCCCCTTGGCCTAGCTACATCACTTCAAGTTGTTCTTAAAAGGTGTTCTTCAAGGGTGGGCGCTTCATTGAAGGGAATTTATCATTATTCAAAGGTCTATTTCATGCTTGAGTTGGACGCCTTCCTTGAGGAGGGAATTAATTTAAAAATTAAAGTCAAATATTGCTTGGAAAGTGGGACGCCATCTCTTGGAGGGAAAAGATTGAATTCAAATTTGAAAATTAGGGTTTCTTTTCTAGAAGCTTCTGGAGGGTCTTCTCAAAATTATAAAAGGAGGCTTTGGGTCTTCATTTTGGTATCTCATATCTTGAATATTGTTATGCTGCCGAAATGGTGCTGGAATTGCTTCGAGGAATGAATGCCTCCTAGCCTTGGCTCGACTTCGTGCTTGAGAGATAGCATCTAGTGGAGAGGTTTGCTTGTTGTTGAGTGGATCTTGTAGTGAGGATTGCACTGTAGCTTTGTTTTGTCATTTGAAGTTCAGTTTATTGCATTTCATGTCTTTTTTTGGAGTTGCTGATAACAGGGCTGAATCTGTAGTTTCATTCATAAATCAGAAAATAAAATTTATCTCCTTCTGGGTATTGTCTTAATGCATTTGCTAGCTAAGGGCGCCCCTCTCTGTGAAGTTTGGGAATTTTTATTGAAGTCTTTATTTTTATAACTCAAAATCGCCCCTCCCTTGCAGCCGTACCTTTTGGGTTTCATTGGAGTTTGTGCCAAAAATAAATATCAGCTTCTTGGGTCAGTTTCTTGATGTCTTCTTGGGCGCCTTCATCATAGGAGGTTATTGCAACAGATTCGAGGTCATTCGGTTGAGAGATGAGTGAGTTATGATCATTTTAATAGGGTTCTATGTTGCTGGTTCAGTAATTTCAGTCCATGACCAGTTATAACAGTTTGCATAATATCAGTCATTTGAGTTGGGTAGTGGTGAGGAGTCATTGTGTGCATCTAGGAGACATTATACTTCATTACAGCAGTGATAGACTTTCTTATTCTATGTGGTTGACTGGCATTTTCTAATTATTGTAAGCTGAACAGTAGTACTGTCAGCATTCTAACTCCTGCTCTTTCATTTACTGTATTCCCCATTGGATAAGTGGAAGAGGCTGGCTTGCCGCCTACTTTACATTTTGAAGTTGCATTTGGATTTCTTATACCTCCGCCATATGGTCGCCTCATTCCATTCTAGATTGGGTAGCACATACTTGGTGTTGAGTTACTTTCAGTTGCAGTTCTGATTTATTGTACTGACGATCCTCTTGCCATATGACAGCCTCTCTCTTGTTGAGATTGAGAGTGCATTCTTGGCAAAGAGTTATATTGTAACTGCTGGTTTGATTTACCTAACCCTAACGGGTGCTTTCTGCATTGTTGTGTTATTGGCAAAAATTGAAAAAATTGGTTCGGGCTATTTCAAAGAAAAACATAAAATTGGATAACCTATGCTTTGATACCACTATTAAGCTAGGATTTATGAATATAATTGAATTGGCAAAAAACTGTATTGATTTAAAATGAAAATGCATTCATATTTATAGGTAGTGAGAAAACTATTTAACCAAAAGGAAAAATTGAAAATAAAACTAAGAAATTGTACAAAACTAATTGTGTTAACTCAGAAGATTAATACATTAACACAATTGAGGTCCTTATCAAGGCCAGTGCCTAAAATTTTTTATGTCTCTAGATTAGTTTTCTTGCAACCACTGTTGGTTCAGTTGGTTGTGAGTCTCCAGCACAAATGATGTGATAGAAGCATTTTGCTATCAATAGAAAATGGATTGGTTCCTTATTACTCCAAAAGATTAATACATTAACACAATTGAGGTCCTTATCAAGGCCAATGCCTACAAATTTTTATGTCACTAGATTTGTTTTCTTGCAACCACTGTTGGTTCAGTTGGTTGTGAGTCTCCATCACAAATGATGTGATAGAAGCATTTTTCTATCAATAGAAAATGGATTGGTTCCTTATTACTCCAAAATATTTCCTTTTCTATATACCTTCTTTGATCTCATCATCATTATAGTTTCATGCACTGATAGACATTACCTTTTGTGAGCAATTGATTGCTAAGGGAAACATAAATATACTGACTTCTAGTTTCAGATCTGTTGACGTGATTTTTGAGACCGCACCAATACAAAATAAAGTTTCCCAACGGATACTCTATCCTCTCTTGAACAAAGTATTCAACATGCTAAGATTGCGAGTGAGTTCATGCTTTCAACTCCAAGGTTCCGATAATGCAATAGAATACCCTCAGTTGGCTTGATGTGATTTTGTTGTTTTTACGAGGGGACTTACACAATTGTTCGAAAGATCTTGCAGTTAACGACAAGGTTGATGATTTGAAGGGGATTTTGCGCGTAAGATTTGGCAGTAAGGTGCGTTTTCCTAAAGCTAGCCAGGAATGGACTGAAAGTAAATGAGTATAAGGGAGAGATGGTTCTGAATTCTATTCTAAATGCAAGATATGTGGAGCTCGACTTCAGTAGACTTCAACCGAATTTCACCTAGCCTCACGTCGGACAGCTTCGGCAAAATTGGTGCAATCTTCAAAGGGATAGCAGAAGATATTCAGATTACAATTTAGCATACATATACCATCAAGATGACGCATATAAGTATACAAATCACAATCGAAGTTAAACTCAAAATAATTTCCAATCGACCACGCAAGGCGAACTTGTCATCAACAAGTTGCTAGTGGTATGGAATGAAATAAAGCCACCCAATAAAACACCACAAATCCACAATTAACTACTTGCATGAAATGAAAATTACTCCTACTTGAAGCTACTTTATGCTACTTGGATCCGAAGGGGTGAAGAGACCTTGCTAGCTATCCATAACAAAGACGAATTCCACCATCAATGTAAAGATCTATTATCATGAAAGTTTTACACAACAATCTCTACAAAAGTTTTCAAAGGAAAACTTTCCTTCTTCTCCACACTATGCTATCAAAATGCCTACTCTCTAGTGTCTTCTCAATACTAATCTCAATTCTAATCTCTAATTTCTAATGAGGTACAAATGAGGGGGACTCCCCCTTTTATAGATAGCCCAGTCCGATGGACGGCTCAAATTACAATCAAATCAAAGGCTCAGATCGAGCCACCTCAGCCCTAACCCTAAAAACTGCCAGAATAGGGAGTGGTACATTAAATGAATCAAAGATTCCCACTCACTCCCAAAATAGTAAAGGCAATTAATGCCCACAATCAGTCCTCCAAAAGGTCATCATCCAGAAGTGCATTCCCATTCTCCTTCTCCCTGGTAGCAAACTCAATGAACCTGGAAAGCACGGCCTCGACCTCCTGAACTGAGATAGGTGGAATATGATCCAGCTAAAACTCGAACATCGTGACTAACTGTGCATGCCGCGTGCAATATTTTCTCCAAGCAGCTAAAGCATTCTGTGTACTCTGAATCAGGCTGGAGAAAGTAGAAATGTTCTCAAAGTCATCCTGCATGAAAGTCTTCACCTCTGAAAAGAAAGGTGGCAGCCTACTCCTCAGTCTATCAGTAGTCACCTCATCAGGATTCAGCAGTCTAGCAAATATTGCCTCCAAAGTGTTTAGGACCCCATCAACAATATTCATCATAGCCTTCCTGACTCTAACTGAATCCTCCTGTGTTGCATCAAAGAAACCACGTCCTGTGACTACTGAAGAGTACCATCCAGCAAAATTATACCTATCACCCTCCTGAATGACTCCTCCGTCAATCAACATCTGCAAAGGAGTATGCATCAATGCCCCCAGACACTGGATAACTTTGCTCTGATACACTGAAGCATCGCCCCAGGCCTGATCAACTGCCTCCATACGTGCTGCAATATTGGAAGCCTGCTGGAAGGAATGAGCAAGGTCTTCCATGAACTTTTCTGTCTCAGCACGAACTCCTGTACCCCACTTATCTGCCTCCTGTGCCATCTTCCCCAACTCCAACAAGCTACTAACTAACTCCCTAGATATCTTTGCTGGAAGCTCTATCGTTGGAATCACTTGCCCACAAGGTCGAGACAACTGCTGCATATACCCTATCAAAGCCTTGTGCTCTCTTTTTAATTTTTTATACTTCCCTTCTTTCTTAAACAACCTGTCTTTGAGTGCTTGATAGGAATTATCACATTCTTTGACAATTTGTGCACCTGTGGGGCGTCCTAACTCCAAAGTTGTGACCACGTAGTTCTCTGGTACTGCTTCGTCTCGATCACAATCAACTTGTGGCACTGACATGTGAAGGGTGCGGGAACCATCCTCATCAGTGGATATCTTTGAAAACTTTCGTGCTCTCTTCTTTTGTGGAGGCGCGTTGATTCTGTTTAGAAACTCTTCCATCTCGATTGCTGGATCAATCTCTTCACTAGGGCTCCTTCTCATTCTATCCCTGAGCCAATCAGGTACATCATGCTGTATGACAAATGGCTGTTGTTCTCGTGCCTCTACTTCACAGACTTGTTCAACTTCGATATCATTCTAGCGAGGCTCATCGGCCTCAAGTGGCTGAGTATCTCTTGACACTATATCATCATCCTCTAAAGCCGTCTCCAACTCATGCTGAAGCTGAGTGTCAATAGCAGTCCCCTCGTCAGTCTGCTGATCATTTCTAGTAGGTGCGTTGACACTCTGGCCAACTGACTCTCTCCGTGGTGGCCGATTTTCTTCGTGTACCACTTGCACCTGATTCAATGCATTTCTCTGATCAGCAAAAAGGGAAACCTCCTGTATTCTTGGAGAACGTGCCTCCAATGGCGTGGGTGACTCAACTCGTGGAGGCTCCGGCTGAACTGGCTCCTTCCTTCGAGATTCTGGACCTCAAGTTATTTGTTTCTTCCTGCCAGTAGTGGGTGTCCTGTGATCTCCCATCAAATTGTAAGTCAATGCAATCGACATACTTTTCAATCTACTCACATGCCTGTCAACCCATGCTCTAGTAAATGCCAATACTGGGATGGAAAGTGTGTCCAAATCGGCGATCTCTAGCTCTGACCAATCCGGGAGTGGAAGTGGGGTATCTCTCACTGCCTCATAATCTGGATGGAGAACATTCATGTCCTCGCTCACTTGGTCTGGTACTGGAATTACTTCACACTCCATAATCATACTCAATAGCAACCTAGAGAACACTCGCTTCCTGATTTCAGCCTCGTCTGATGCACCAGCCCAATAATCCTCAATGTTTGCCTTATGTTTAAATTCTTCTGATAGTACCCATCTGATATTGTTATGTGGATCATAGTGTTGTCGGCTGGTGTGATAGGAAAAGTGATAAAACTGAAGCTCACTCTCAGCTTCTCTAGCTGCCTGTAATGAAGGACACACTTCATCCGAATTGCCCATGACAATTGGGAAGTCAACACCTCCCTTCTTTTTCTTCTAAATCTTATCGTAGGCAACGAGTTGCCTCAATATTTCTAACATCAATATTCTATTGGTTGGGTACTTAGGCAGCCTATATGGATATGAAGAAAATCCTTACAGCCTGATGTAAGAAAACTTTGGAAACTGTATAAACCAGCACCCATACCTCTCAATCAATTCTTGGGCTTCCCTTGAGATCCTATGGTGCATCCGCTCCTGAAGTGACCTCGTGATGTGCATGGTAAAAGCGTCATTGACACGCTTGTAATGAGTGGTGCTTGCCAAATGCAACTGCAGACAAGCCTCATGAATTTTGAATTGGTGGGAACCAAAACCAACAGGCTCCTTATATGAGATTCCTCTGTACTTCGTCATACGGGCCAGCATGTAAATGATGTAAGAGCCCATGTAAAAGGTCTTCGTTCTTCTCAAGCTCAGGAGCTGCTCGTGCAAATTGTCACTGATCATTGCGGCCCAGTCAATGTACTCCTTTCCGTCCAGCACGAGGTTGATGTAATAGAACATCCATGGCTCAAAAATGAATGCTTGAGGGCAACCTCCAACTCTACTCAGCATCATGCTAAGATCACAATACTCCTGCTTCAAATCCTCTGCTATAATTTGCCTTGGCAGCTTCATACGAGAGGGCCTGGGGTTGCTCATCCAGTGAGTATTGATTGTCTCTGTACATCTCTCGAATGCAAAAGCATACATTCGTTCAGCTCGCTCCCTTGATTTGTAAATCATCTTCTTGTGCACTGGAATTCCGAAAGCTTCGCTGATAGCATCAGGAGTAAGGTTGGCGAGCACTTGACCATCTGGTGACATAATTGATCTGTGATCCTTCTCATAGCAGTTGGCGCACTCCATCATTAGCTCCGAACATTGAATAGCTGGTGGGAAACCAGCAGCCGCATATAATCCACTTTGAACAATGTTGTGTGAAGTGGTCGAAGGTTGATGATTACCAATTCCCAGTATTTTATTCTTGAAAGTCTCCAAGTTGAAAGAACCCAAATTGGTATCAGCCAGCTTGCCCAACTTCGAAGTGAACTTTGACTCCGGCATAAATGGCTTGCTCAGCTTCTTGATAATAGCCTGCCTGGATGCACCATTGTTGTCTTTTTCAGTTGCTCTAACCTTAGCCATCTGCAAAACAATAAACAGCCATCAGCAAATAACAAATAAAATAAAAGATTGTGCAGGGGCTGCCAGTCGACTTTTAAAAACTTAAGAAGTTGCAACACCGTATTCATCTACAAACCTCAACTTCTCCTTCACAATTTCGAGCTTTCGACACTTAGAAAGAAATTTCTAAGCAAGCTTCAGCAACTTCAACCTTCAACAACTTCAACTTTGTAAATTCGCACTACTTCACTTCAAATCAGATTTAGCAAGTTCGGCACTTCTTCAGCAATCTTCAACTTTAGCAATATTCACTTTCGAAGTTGCAGCCACAATGCAAATTAATTTGAGCCTCAGCACACAATGATTCTCTTCTTTCTTCAAGTCGAACTTTCTTCAATAACTTTCAGCTACAAACTTTCTTCAAGCAAATTTGATCTTCTTCAACAGTTACAGCCACAACAATTTTCAATCTTCACACTCAACTCAGCAAATTGAATCTTCCACTTCAACTTCAGCAACTCGAATCTTCCACTTCAACTTCAGCAACTGCAACACTGGACTCAGAGCAAATTTGAACTTCTTCAGCTGTGAAAAAGAAATGAATAATCCTCAGCTCATATAGGGAATTCGAATTCTAGAAGAAGGCTTAAGTTTAGCCAGTGTATTAAATCTCCACTACTCCATTCGAATTTCCCTCCTCTGGCATTTTTGACACTTGTCTTTCAACGTCAGGGATCTTTGATCTTCTAGAAATTCAACTTTGACTGGAGCATTTGAATTCTCTTTCGAAAATGCTTTAATTTAAATTCATCTTTTAACAATTTCCATTCACCAGCCGAAGTTATGTCTTGCAAATTTTAAATTTTAATCACCCCTGACGCTCAGGAAAATTCATCTGTGAAGAAATCAATCAAAATCATCTAGGCAATTCACTTCAAATTTGTCGTCTGGAAAAATTCATCTTGAAAACACATTTTACTCACTTTGCCTTCGAAAATTTTAAATTCTCCCTTAGGAAAATTTCACAATTCGAGCACCGATTAAATTCTTCATCTAAAAGGCGTTGGCGAAGTGCAGAAGACATAGAAATCCATTTCTCATCGAAGATCTTCAGTACCCAGAAGAAAATTTTCTCTAGAATTTGTCGAATCCATGGGTACACAACGAACGGGTTCATTTAAATTTTAAAATTTTGAACTTTAGAAAAATATCTCCTTATGAAATTTAACCCGTTTCTTCACATCTCTGAGTATTTTGTGTTGCTCTGACTTGGAAGTTTTTTTATTGTTCTTGTACTGCCAACATCTTCTGACTTCATCACTAGAAAATTCACTCGTGCTTCAAGAAAATTTCACCACCCTCATGTCTAGGCGTATTTTCTTAAGGAAGAAAATATTTTGCCTTAGAAAAAAATTTTGTGAATCATTTTGCATTTCGAAATTTTCGCCATAGGAAATTTTTACTCAACTTCGTTCACCTTGCCTGTGAGGAAAATTTTATTTCATCAACTCACTTAGAAAATTATTTCCATTACCTTGGGCGCATTTTATACCATGGACACTTTTATTTAGAAATTTCCAACGCCTAGCATATTATTTTTCATTAAATTTCCAACGCCTAGCATCAAATTTGTTTTCACCACCTTGTATTTTACCTCACCACCTTAGGCACATTTGACACTTGAAGAAGAATATTGACCACGCCCAGCATCACCTTATGCCTTGGGCGCATTTGGCTTTTGAAAAAGAATATTCAACTTGCCTTAGACAAAATTTTGAATCACTTCTCCACCTTACACACTTGGGCCCATTTTAGTATGAGAAAAGGATGGTCGCATATGACGAGGAATAAAGCCTTTCAACGTGACTCTTGAGCTTCTTTGTTTTGTCTTCACATGGCCCCACTTGGGCGCATATAGCATGTAGAGGAGAATAACACATTTCCAACGCCCAGCCTTGACTTGTTGACTTCTAAACATGGGCGCAAATAGCATGGTGAGGTGGATGAGATTCTAACGCCCTTGATTCCTTCTTTAAATCTTTGAACCCCTTAAGATGGGCGCATATGGAGGGTGATGGAGGATAAAAGTTTATACTTAGAAAATATTTTGCATGTCTTGAGGGCGCATTTGGTACTAGGTGAAGGATGAAAACTTGTTGACTCCTTGACTTTCTTGAGAGGTGGGCGCATTTCAGCATGTCAAGTGGATGAAAGCTTGTTGACTCCTCTTTGACTTTTGGGCGCATTTCATACTAGCTAGGAGATGGGCGCATATGGGAGGTAGAGAGGAATGAAGCATGCCTTAGGATTTTTTTTTTCATCAAACTCTCAAAGTGGGCGCATTTTGCCTAGGCAGGTGGATATTGATATTTAAATTTTTTTATTACTTTGCTTGCAAGGAGGGCGCAAATGGAGGGTGATGCAGGATAAAACCTTGACTTAGAATATTTTCTTTTAACCTCAAGGCTAAAATGGGCGCATCTAGCACAGGTAGGAGGATGAAACTTTCACTTGGAATATTTTTGCATGTATGACTTGAGGTGGGCGCATTTTCAAGGTGGAGGTGGATATTCCTCAGACTTAGTCACTTTTTCTTCGCCTTCGCCAGCTTCTTACTATAAATAGTAAGTCTCTTGATTTTCACAGCTTTGAGGCTCAAATCGTTTTGAAATTTTGAACACTGCATCTTCGCGACCTTGTTACCCTGTTGACACTGCTATTTTGAGCTAGCTTGCTAAAAATAGCATATTTCTGAAGGTAGTTTGCTATTTATAGTAACTGCTCGTTTCTGATACCTCCACAACTTTGTTTGACTTGAAACTTGAATGACGCGCTCCTCACCACGTGACCTGCCTGCTGACATTGGTGCCTGCTGCTGACTTGCTATTTTTAGCCTATTTCTGAAATGACTTACTATAAATAGTAAGTGCTCCGTTTACCCTCAAATTTTATCAGCAGATAGCTTGGAAGATGCTGATCGCGGTGGTATACACCGGTTTTCGAAAATCCTGACTTTTTACCCCTCTTTTCGGGCCCCAAAGCTGGAAACCCTAATTTGTCCTGCATGTATACCAAATGATCTCCGCTTGTTCTTGTTTCTGTTGCGTTGCGATCAGCTCGTGATTCTGAAGTGCTGGGAGGCGGCCGCCGGGATGCACCTGCTAAAAATAGTAAGTTCCTAAATGAGTGACCATCTCCGTTTGCATGTCACACCATCGCGAAGCTCTCGAAAAACCCATAAAGAATATGCCGACATGCAAAGAAAACCCTAACATGCAAACCCGAAAAATAGCCCTGGAAGACTGAATTCTGAAAGTTGTTATTTCATTTTGCATGTTACATCATTGCGAAGGTCTCTGAAAACCCAGAAGGAATCTCCAGACATGCGTTGAAAAACTCTGGATCTAAGCCCTGAAACTTGCTTCGGAAGCTGTACTACTAAAAATAGTAAGTTGTCTGTTTTTGTTCAAATTTTGCACGCAAGCAGCTTGATATGTCCCGGACGCAGTGTGACTGTTGGAATTCCAAGAATGTTGAAGGATTCCCTGTAATTGTACACTTACTAAAAATAGTAAGTACTCAGAATCTGATGAAATTTCAGTGGAAGCTTGCTGGGAGCACACTGACAACAATGTTAATCTCAATTTTCAATATACTTACCTTACTCAACCTCGGACTAACCAGAAAGATGGAAACCCTAATTTTCAGACCTGGCCAATTTCACGTTTAAGCTCAATGGCGGGCACGTCCCCGAAAAGGAAGACAGCAGACAAGAGGCAGATAGAGAGAGAAAGAAACAAAACAAAGCCCAAAAAGACTAGAATGAAGCAAAAATTAGGGGTCCCCATTTTGAATGGGGCAATGTGTGAAAAGGTCACAACAAGATCCTACAAGAGGCCATTGAGGAGTTTGGTCCTCAAAATGTAGTGCAAGTGATTATTGATGTGGCAAATGTTTGCAAGGCAGCAAGTGTGTTGATTCAATCTACATATAAACACATCTATTGGACACCTCTCTATGTGCATGCTATGAACAATGCACTCAAAGACATTGGAAAAGGGTGGGTGAAATAAGCAGTGGTGGATGCAAGGGAGCTGCAAATGTTCATTTGCAACCGCTACATTTCATTGGCATTGTTTTATACCTTCACAAAGAAGGAATTTTTCAAACCAATTAGGACTCAATTTGCTTCCTATTTCATTCTACTAGAGACAATGTTTGAGTTGCAAGAGCCATTGCAACTTATGGTTATGATATAGGATTGGAACAAGTGGAAGGAGTCAAAGATTGAGTGGGGGAAGAGGGTGAAAGAGACTATGATCAATGATACTTTTTGGTTGAACGTGGCATACATCACAAATTTTGTACAACTTATTTTCAGTGTCATCAACTTTGGGGATTCTAGTAGTCCTAGTTCTGGGGAGATGTATGAGTGAATTGATAGCATGCTTGGCCAAATGAAGGCCACTATTTGTGATAAAGGCCCCCCCTAGAGTTGTACAATGAGCATATTCACCCCATCATTAAGAAAAGGTGGGAGAAGTTGAACATTCTTCAATACATGGTTGTGTATGCTTTGAATCTAAAATGGTATGTGAAAAAAATTGGTAGAATTCTTCCCATTAATGATCACGAGGTGAGGAATGGACTCATGAAGGCCTTCAAAGCAACTTGTAGTTTAGAGGAAGCTTCATTGATCAAAGTTGAGAGGATTAATTTTATGGAACTAGATGACTACAAGACTTCAACAAAGATTGATAGGCACACTTTGGCACAAGCCAAGTTGGCTAGTTGGTGGCCAATCTATGGACCTCTACGACCATTGTGCACACTTTCCATTCATCTTCTTTGAGAGATTTCTAGTTCCTCTACTGCTAAGAGGAACTAGTCCACATATAGCTTTATCCACTCTCTAAAAATAAACGAACTTACATCTATGAGAATGGAAAATCTCATTGCAATGCATAGTGACTTGTGTCTAATTGGTTGCAAGACACTTAAGTATAGGAAAATCCCAACACAAAGGTGATAAGCACATGATTATATTGAGAGGGGGGGTTGGAAGAGGGGGTGGGGAGTGAATCGGTATAATACGATCTTTTACTTTTTCAACTTAACAACCATAATAACATCAATTGCACAATATCAATAACAAGAAGAACACACCATTTATGTAGAAATCCTTATGAGAGAAAATCACAACAAAATATTGATTATATGAAACTCTCTTACAAGTTTCATGGGCACCAACCTACTGGAGACACCAATCCCCACAATTCGTAGGCACCAACCTACAGGAGATACCAATCCCCACAATTCATAAGCACCAACCTGTTGGAGGCACCAAACCCCATAGATAAGCACCAACTTAGCAAGAGACACCAATCTCTTCTTTAGGAAGCACTAGCTTCCAAAAGTTCCACCTTGAACATTGCTTCTTCAACGGTTGATGATCAATTAGATCTCTTGTTTGATACCACTCTTCTCATTTACCATAACATAAATATACTAGTATGCTTGCATATTCCCTTCTTATATTGACCTTGTCTTTTCACATTCATATCCTCCATAAATCTTTCATACTCTGTAATGTCCCCTTCCAGTTGACATCTCTCAGAACTTGAGATTAGCCTATTATGTGACCCTCGTAGGCTGATAGGGTGGATAGAGGGTCTTGTTGAAGCTTGGCTTGGCTTCAGTTGGCAGAATCATTCAGTTTGGATTTCGTTCGGAGTTGTTTGGACATCAGTTGCTTGACTTGCTATTTTTAGTAAGTGGAGACACTCAGCAAAGCACCCCTGCTATTTTTAGTAGTATGGTCTGGTCATATGCAGTTTTAGTCACTTATCATCCGGCTTCAAACGGTTCGTTAATCGAACTTATATTGAGAGAGCTATTAATATTTATTTGCCAAAATAAATATTAATTAAGTTGAAGCTAATATTATAAAGTTATAATATAATTTAATATTATAACTTAAGTGACTTTTTAAAGAGGGTCGACCATCATGAAGAAGGGGCCATTTCAATTAATTATTTTAATTAAAAGGGGTGTCCAAACTATTGAAGAATTAAAAGTGAAATTTCAAGTTTTATTTAAATGGTGCTTTTTGAAGGAAATCGACCCAACTGAGAATATATAAGTTTTCTTTGAAAAAACTTCAAGCATTATGCTATGAAAATCGATTTTAATCAATTTTTCCTTCAGAGAACGATGCCAGGGGTTTCAGTTGTCTTTTGCATTGGAGAACGAGCCATCTTCAGTGTTGCAATTCAGAGGCTATGAGATATCAGCTGATTTATTGCCCGCAGTTGAATAACTTCACTCAGAGGTTATTACAAATCTTACTGTGAGTCCTTAATAGTCAGTGTTTTGGATCGATTCCTTTCTAGAGGGGAATATTTTTCATCTGCCATCAATTCTTAGACTATTTTTGCACTTCCCAAGATAGTACAGATTTATTTGCTGCTGTGTGAAGGCCGTACAAATCAGATTTGAGGCCGTACTTCTCCTGTGAGCTTGGAAGCCTTGATTTTTGGTCTTCTACCTACACCATATGGGCGCCTTGGTCTCTGGATCAGTGTGCAACAATTTTGAGACTAGGAAATGTCTTCCTGAGGTTGGCCATACAAATTCTTCATCATTCTAGAGCAGCTGCAATCAGCAAATCAGGTTTTTAAATAATTCAATCAGTTTTGCCTTTTTGTCTGCATGCTAGGGTTTCAATATTGTAATCACTGAAAAGGGATAATAAAACCATTTGCTATCGATTTAAGGATCTATATGTGTCATTTTTCACCTTATTGTACTTATCATACATTTTTGAAGCATTTCTTTCAAAATCGCATTATGTTCTTTTTATGCAAAAACCGTCAAAAAATCAAAAACCTTCAAAACACAAAAAAACGATCAGTTTGAGCATCAGGGTTGAAGTTGAGCCAATCAGGGTTCTTCATAGTGGTATTAGAGCGGCTTTCTGCCAACCTGAGGGTTTGGGATTCATATGCAGCCACAGGAGGTTGGGCCTCACAGATATTACACTCATAGGAGAGCTTTGTTTGACAGGGAACAGGGATTGAACAGGCAGTCAGGTACCATGGCTGACAGAACAGAGATTCCTCGAGATCCTAGGGATGATGATGTAGAGGTTAGACAGACTCTTAGAGATCTTCGGACACGTCAGCAGCAGGTAGCTGATGTATTACAGCAGTTGACCACAGTGATACAGAGGATTGGTTCGCCTAGGAGACCATCACCACGTCGTGATGAAGATAGGAGTGATGCAGGTTCATAGAGGATACCCAGGACCATTTCACGGACAGCAGATAGGCCTACCCGCCCTAATTTTGTGAGGCAGAAGCCGGATGGGGCTATGGCAGATGAGGAGCTTGAGGAGGTGTTCGCTGATATTCTTATGGCAGCGAACGATGAGTGGGAGTTATTGACCCCAGAGGTCAGAGAGAGAATTACTTTTGACAGGTTTATCACAGAGGCGAGAGCATTACAAGAACAGGCCAGATAGGAGGCCTAGACATCAGAATAGTGACCTGAAGCACGCCACAAACAAGCTCACTTTAGCTATGTTTGACGGCAGCGGTAAGGTTACAGCCCAAACTTGGATCAGTAAGTTGGATACCTTCCTTACATTACATCCCATGGCGGAGGAGGATGCTATTAGATATGCTACTTTGCATCTTGAGGGGGCAGCTTATGACTGGTGGCATCATGGGATGGTGACACTCCAACATGATCGTATCGCCACTTACCAGGAATTCGTGGACAGATTGGTGGAACAATTCGATAAGAAGGATCCTGAGTCTTACTTTAGAGATTTGGCCCAGTTGAGACAGGTTGGTAGTTTGGAGGCCTACATAGGAGACCTCCAGTGGTTGTCTGTGATGGTTCCCAACATATCAGAGAGTGTCTAGTTGTACTCTTCATGGAGGGCTTGTTGGAACCATTGAGAGGATGGGTCAAAGCATTTGATCCTCCTTTGTTACAGGAAGCGATGAAGAAGGCACGCAACATGGAACTTGCATCTCCATCTAGCAAGTTCAATTCCAGAAATACTTCTTCCTTTAGGGACAACAAGGGATTCAATAAAAATAAGGAGAAATCTGATTTTAAGAGTGATTCGAAGGGAAAATCAGCAACACCCTTGGATCGTGAGACTCTTAATGATTTGCGTAGGAAGAAGCTTTGCTTCTACTACAAGGGTCCCTACGACGCTAACCATGATTGTCCTTTGCGGCCTAAGGGTAAGGCCAATAGAGTTATGTGGGCTTATTATGAGGATTCGGAATCTGAGAATTCCGAACAGCAAGAGAGTTCTGAGGAGTCAGAATCAGAGGCTTCAGAGCCTAAGGCGGGGGTAGAGTCAGAGCTCCAGATCTAGGAGGCACGCTTGTCTAGCATTCAACAAGAGGGATCTTTCAGACTTCGTGGAGTTTTGGCTGGTCAAAAGGTTATCACCCTTTTAGACACAGGTGCCACCCGTAATTTCATCAATGCCAGATTTGTGGAGAAGCGTGGGCTCATAACCGAGGAGTTTGAGGGCATTCGGGTTAAGGTGGCTGATGGTTACACTCTCAGATGTGACCGTATGATTAAGGATCTCCCTTTGCACTTGAATAATTAATATTATGAATTCAAGGTTGTATTATGTAGTGAATATGGGTGATATTGATTTAGTTTTGGGCATGAAGTGGCTTCATTCTCTTGAGAAAGTTACACTTCGTCTCAAAGACATGGAGATCAGGTTCGAGGTGGATGGGAAGACTCATATACTGAAGGCCATCCATGACAGTAACGTCAGGACTATTTCCTTTCGACGAATGGAGAGACTTATGTGTCATGACATGGTTGAGTGGGCTGCCGAGTGCACTTTGACACCTACATAGGAGGGACAGCATAAGACCGAGTATCATCCTGACATTCAACAGTTGAGAGTTAAGCATGGGAAGGTTTTCAATGACATTCCACCAGGGAGACCTCCAGACAGGGGTATTGAGCACATCATAGAGCTTGAGGAGGGCGCTAAGCCCGTCGTGATTACTCCTTACAAGAATCCAAAGCGGCTTAAGGATGAGATAGAGAAGACTATCAAGGAGCTGCTTGCTATGGGTCACATTCAACCAAGTAAATCACCATTTGCTTCTTCAGTTGTTCTAGTGAAGAAGAAAGATGGTACACTTCGTATGTGCATAGATTACAGAGTCTTGAATAAGAGGACTATTAAAAACAGATATCCCATACCCCGTATAGATGAGCTTATTGATGAGCTCCATGGTGCCTATTGCTTTTCGAAGATAGACTTGAGATCGGGATATCATCAGATTAGAGTTTGTGAGCAGGATGTTGAGAAGACTGCTTTTCGCTGTCATTGTGGACACTTCGAGTTTGTTGTTATTCCTTTTGGGCTAACCAAGGCTCCAGTGACATTCCAGCCCACCATGAATAGGGTCTTCCACTCACACTTGAGGCAATATGTACTTGTCTTCTTCGATGATATTTTGGTCTACAGCAGGTCATGGTAGGAGCACTTGGCTCATTTGGATACAGTACTCAGCACTTTGGATAGGGAGTCCTTGTATGCCAAGGAATCCAAGTGTTATTTAGGGATGACTGAGTTAATATACTTTGGCCATATTATCAGTGCAAAGGGAGTGCGGATGGATCCTGAGAAGATCCGTGCTATTGTAGATTGGCCTATTCCAGCGAACCTTACACAATTGCGAGGATTCCTTGGGTTATGTGGTTTCTATCGTAGATTTGTCAATGGTTATTCACGCCATGCAGCACCAATGACGAATTTGTTGAAAAAAGGTGCATTCATTTGGACTCCTGAGGCACAGGATTGTTTTGTGAGGTTCAAGGAGCTAATGACTACATGTCCAGTGTTGGCACTGCCGGATTTTACGAAGCCTTTTGAGCTTCAGTGTGATGCTTCTGGTGAGGGTGTTGGAGCGGTGCTTATGCAGGACAAGCACCTGATTGTGTATGAGAGCAGAAAACTCAGAGGACCAGAGAGAGGTTACAGTATATATGATAAGGAAATGCTGGCCATAATGCATGCCTTGGCCAAATTCAGGCAATATTTAGTGAGCAGTAAGTTTTGCATTAAAACTGATCATAGCTTGCGCCATTTCCTAGGGCAGCGGGATTTGAATGACCGTCAGCAGAAGTGGGTGAGTAAGTTACAGGCATACGACTTTGATATCACCTATATCAAAGGTACACAGAATGTGGTTGCTGACGCTCTTTCACGCCGGCCTCATCTGAGTTCTATGGTACAGATTGCAGAGGACTGGAGGCACTTGATTGTGGTAGAATATGCCAAGGATACATGGGCATCTGGTTTCGTTGAGGGATCTATTGTGGACACCAGGTACACACTTGTGAATGACTTGATCATTTACAAGAACAGGATTTTCTTGATCCCAGGATCAAAAATGAAGAACACCATTATGCGAGCTTTCCATGTCGTACCTACAACAGGGCATCCTGAGTACTTCAAAACATACAGACAGGTTCGGGAAAGATTTACATGGAAAGGTCTTAAGGCAGATGTTCTTTAGTATGCACGTGAGTGCCCTGTTTTTTAGCAGAACAAGCAGGAGAACATGTATCCGGCAGGGTTGTTGCAGCCACTTCCAATTCTTGACAGGAAGTGGGAATGCCTGTTGATGGATTTTATTATGGGCTTGCCCAAAGCCCAAGGACGGGATTGCATATACGTAGTTGTGAATCAGTTGACGAAGTATGCCCACTTCTTCCCGATCACCACCACTTACACAGCTACACAGGTAGCAGAGGTATTCTTCCATGAGGTTTTCAGATTACATGGGTTGCCTCAGAGCATAGTTAGCGACAAGGATAGTCGGTTCCTGAGTCACTTTTGGCAAGAGTTGTTCAAAATTTGTGGGACCGAGCTTACAACGAGCACCAGTTACCACCCGCAGATTGATGGTCAGACGGAGATAGTGAACAAATGGGTGGAAGGCTACCTTAGGAATTACATTGCAGGGCAGTAGAAGGCATGGGTCAAGTGGATACACTTATGTGAGTATTGTTACAATACCACCTATCACATGACCATTCAGATGTCCCCCTTTATGGCGTTGTATGGGTATGAGGCGCCTAGTTTTCTTGATTTGCTACTGAGTGACAGTAGAGTGCCGAGTGCTGGAGACTTATTGCATGAGAGCCAAGACATTATGAGGGCTCTTAAGGAGAATATTGCTAAGGCACAGAATTAGCAGAAGCAGTATGCAAATCAGAAGAGGACAAAGAGATCTTTCGAGGTAGGAGATATGGTATATCTTATGCTGCAGCCCTACCGACAGTCTACTCTTAGGAAGAGTGGGTCTGAGAAGCTCAAGCCACGATATTATGGTCCTTTCAGGATTTTCAAGCGTGTTGGGGAGGTGGCTTATAAGCTAGAGCTTCCAGCGGATAGTAAGGTCCACAATGTTTTTCACGTGTCATGTCTCAAGAAGGCATTAGGGCATCATGTGGTACCTTCAGCAATATTTCCTCCCTTAGATGATGAGGGAAAGTTGATTTTAGTACCTAAGTCGATCCTGGAATACAGGGAAAGACAACTACGCAGGAGGACTATCAGGGAATATTTGGTGAAGTGAAGAGATTTACCAGTGGAGGATGCTACGTGGGAGAGTGAGGAGATTTTGCAGCATCCGAAGTTGAGATTGCTTGAGGACAAGCAATTTCAGGAGGGGTGGACTGTAATGTCCCCTTCCAGTTGACATCTCTCAGAACTTGAGATTAGCCTATTATGTGACCCTCGTAGGCTGATAGGGTGGATAGAGGGTCTTGTTGAGGCTTGGCTTGGCTTCAGTTGGCAGAATCATTCAGTTTGGCTTTTGTTCGGAGTTGTTTGGACATCAGTTGCTTGACTTGCTATTTTTAGTAAGTGGAGACACTCAGCGGAGCACCCCTGCTATTTTTAGCAGTATGGTCTGATCATATGCAGTTTTAGTCACTTATCATCCGGCTTCAGACGGTTCATTAATCAGACTTATATTGAGAGATATATTAATATTTATTTGCCAAAATAAATATTAATTAAGTTGAAGCTAATATTATAAAGTTATAATATAATTTAATATTATAACTTTAAGTGACTTTTTAAAGGGGGTCGACCATCATGAAAAAGGGGCCATTTCAATTAATTATTTTAATTAAAAGGGGCGTCCAAACTATTGAAGAATTAAAAGTGAAATTTCAAGTTTTATTTAAATGGTGCTTTTTGAAGGAAATCGACCCAACTGAGAATATATAAGTTTTCTTTGAGAAAACTTCAAGGATTATGCTATGAAAATCGATTTTAATCAATTCTTCCTTCAGAGAACGATGTCAGGGGTTTCAGTTGTCTTTTGCATTGGAGAACGAGCCATCTTCAGTGTTGCAGTTCAGAGGCTATGAGATATCAGCTGATTTATTGCCTGCAGTTGAATAACTTCACTCAGAGGTTATTACAGATCTTACTGTGAGTCCTTAATAGTCAGTGTTTTGGATCGATTCCTTTCCAGAGGGGAATATTTTTCATCTGCCATCAATTCTTAGACTATTTTTGCACTTCCCAAGATAGTACGGAGTTATTTGTTGCTGTGTGAAGGCCGTACAAATCAGATTTGAGGCCGTACTTCTCCTGTGAGCTTGGACACCTTGATTTTTGGTCTTCTGCCTGCACCAGATGGGTGCCTTGGTCTCTGGATCAGTGTGCAACAATTTCAAGATTGGGAAATGTCTTCCTGAGGTTGGCCATACAAATTCTTCATCATTCTGGAGCGGCTGCAATCAGCAAATCAGGTTTTTAAATAATTCAATCAGTTTTTCCTTTTTGTCTGCATGCTAGGGTTTCAATATTGTAATCACTGAAAAGGGATAATAAAACCATTTGCTATCGATTTAAGGATCTATATGTGTCAGTTTTCACCTTATTGTATTTATCATAGATTTTTGAAGCATTTCTTTCAAAATCGCATTATGTTCTTTTTATGCAAAAACCCTCAAAAAATCAAAAACCTTCAAAACACAAAAAAACGATCAGTTTGAGCATCAGGGTTGAAGTTGAGCCAATCAAGGTTCTTCACATACTCATCATATATGCTCCATGATCTTCATTGATATATCTTCATATATTTCTCATTCTTCCTATAATTCCATAGTTCTTATTGATATGTCTTCATATATACATTCTTTCTCAGATTTGTATATATATATGCCTTGTCAAATCTACTTTATATATTATTCATGAACCTGCCGTTACACTCAAATATCTGCTCTCAAATGGACTGGTTTCTCATATTAACTGCTAACTTGTGTTTCTAATGATATTCTTTAATTCCTTCACATTTTATTCCCTTTCAAATCTGCATATTCTTTTATTATCTGCTGGTGTATATGATTTGTCTTTTACTACAAAATACACTACTCACTTACTTCTGCTGTAAAATTGCTCCAACTCTGTTTTATTTCTGCCTAAAAATCTGCTCATAAACCTTATCTAGATCGGCTCCTGATCCTCCTTAACATCTGCTCTAGATCCTCCTTAAGATCTGCTCATACAGTCTGATGTATATCTGCTCTTAAGTCTGCTATGTAGAGGAAGGATATTCCTTAATTGCTTGCTTTCTAATCTGTTGTGACCTTTTCACACATCACCCCATTCAAAATGGGGACCCCCTAATTTTTGCTCCATTCAGGTCCTTTGGCTTTGGTTTTGGTTGGTTTTCCTGCTGTCTCTCTTTTGTTCTGTCTATCTCTCTAGGGATGTGCCCATCTTTTGAGCCCAAGTTGAAACTTTGGCTAAGTCTGTGAAATTAGGTTTTGCATTCTTTAGGCCAGTTTGAGGTCAAATTGAGTAAGCGAATTAAAGTCTGAGCTTGGCACTGCAATCAGGAGGCTTCCAGCAAGTTCCCATCAAAATTTCACTGAATTCTGACAACTTACTATTTTTAGTAAGTACTCAATCTGGGACCTTTCTCTCAGCACTTTTGAAATTCCGGCTGCCACACTACATTCAGAACACTTTGAGCTATCTGCCTGCAAAATTTGAGTGAAAACGAACAACTTGCTATTTTTAGTAAGTCCCCCATTTGAGGCTTTTCTACTGATATTTTTGAGAAACTGATTGTTGCATTGGATTCATGACACTTCAAAGTACTTGCACGCAAAGTTTGAACAAATTCTGACGACTTGCTATTTTTAGCAATTCCGACTTTGGGAGCAATTTTTAGGGTTTGCATGTGTGATTTTTTAGTGCATGTCAGGATATTCTTTATGGGTTTTTTGAGAGCTTCATGATGATGTGACATGCAAGTCAAGTTGATGACTTGCTATTTTTAGCAAGTGCTCGAATGCAAACTAGTTTTTTGGGTTTTTTGGGGTTTTTTGAGATCTTCCAGGCAGTATGACATGCAAGCACATCCGACAGTCGGTTGGACACTTTTTAGGAACTTACTATTTTTAGCAGGTTCACTCCAATGGCTCCCCAACACTTCAATTTCACGAACAGCAACATGCAATAGAAATGGGGTCAAATAGAGGTTATTTGAGGCACATGCAAGTCAGATTAGGGTTTCCAGCTTCAAGACTCAAAATGAGGGGTAAAATTCGAGAAAAATGAAAAACTGATGTATCCTATCACGATCAGCATCTCTCAAGTAGTCTACTGGTAAAATTTGAGTGCAATCCGAGTACATACTATTTATAGTAAGTCACCTCCAAAGCAGGGCTAAAAATAATAGGTTAGCATGGAAGGCAAGTGTGAACGGGTCAAACAGGTCATGAGGATCCCATGGAGCGAATTTCAAGTCAAGCAGGGTTGAAGAGGTTCGAGAATCAGAGGGTTACTAAAAATAGAAAGCGAGGGCGAAATTGGCTAAGTATTTGAGAGTCAGCTTCAAGGGTTTACTTAACACTTCAGATGAAAATTCTAAGTCATGCAAGGAAAATGGCATCACCACCCCTTGAATGTGCCCAAAGTAAGGAGACCTCAAAGAAGTTTCTAAGTGTCATGAAGAATGGAAGGAGGACCCCCTCGATGCGCCCAGATGGTGAGGGTGGCATGAGATTTGTCTAAGGCATACAAAACCTGAAGCACTGCCTCCCAAATGCACCCAAGTCATGGAGAGGACAAGTAAAACTTTCTAAGTGTTCAAAATGGAAGCTACCCCCCTCATATGCGCCCAAATTGTGTAAAGAGGTATAGGAAATTTTCTAAGGCATAAAATGGAAGCCCGCCACCCTAAATGCGCCCTTAGCAGGAGTGAAGACAAGAAAATTTTCCAAGGCATTAAGAAATGAGAATACCCCTCTAGAATGCACCCAACATGAGGAGGGGTCATTTGTGCCCAAGGAAGAGGATGAGTTGAGATTTTTTTTCTAAGTATTGAAAATGAAATGGCAAGGTGCTAAATGCGCCCAAGTTGTGATGATGAGTTGAAATTTTCTAAGAGGTAGAAACTAGAAATAAGACCCCACAAATGTGCCCTAGCAGAGAAGGATGGCTAGAAAAGTTTCTAAGTGATGGTAAATAAAAGTAGACCCCTCCAAGTGTGGCCAAAGAGGTATACAATGAAGGAAGTCTTCCAAGGCGTGAGAAATTGAATGACACCCCTACAAAATGCGCCCATCATTAAGGAGTTGGATGAGAAATTTTCGAAGTCAAGAAAAATGAAGGAGACCTTCTAAAATGCGCCCCACTTGAAAGCTTGAAATTTTTCTAAGACAAAAGTTGAAGATGAGAACATCAAGGGGTCATATGCGCCCAAATCACTAAGATGAAGATGAAATTTTTCCAAGGCATAGAAAAATGGAAGAATACCCCTCTAGTGTGCCCATGAAGCAAGGAATGTGGAATATGCTAACCTTTGGAATAAATATTTTTCAAGGGTGAGGAAAATTAAATGAACCCCTTCATGTGTACCCATGAGTAATGAAGTTGAAAAATATTTTCTGAGGGGAGATTTTTTTTGTGGGTCTTGGATATTTTCTAAGGGGAGATAATTTTGAAACTTTTTACGTCTTGTCTGCAATTTTTAAGTAGATGTTGGGTTCCAAATTGAGAAAACTTTCTAGGGGAGATAGAATATTTCTAAGGAGAGAATAAAGTGAAATAAAATACGCCTAAGTCTGTGATAAATATTTCTATGGCACATGATTTAAAAACTCCATGATGAAATACACCTGTGTCAAGCGGGTGAAATTTTAAAGTGTTGGAGGTATTAAATTTAATATTCCTCTATGAATATTTGAGACAACTAAACGTTACATGCAGTCAAATTGGGAAAATTCGAATTTTACAAGAGGAAGGAATCTCCAGCAGTGAAAGTTTCTATGACGACTGAGACTCTTCTGAATGACAACTCGCCTATCACTGCACCAAAATTGGAAAATTGCCTAGTGGAGGGAGAGATTTAATGGGCCTGCTAAAATAAACCTCCTCACACAATTATTTAAACTACGAAGTCTCTCATTTCTCTTCACCAATTGCAAGCTCAAAATTGTGAAGAGTAAAGTGTTGAGAAGAAATTGCTGAAGTGAGTTAGTATGGGTGAAGTCTTTCTAAGTGTCCAAGGTTATATTGCTAAAAGTGTTGAGGTTTGGAGTTAGAAATTTTGATGCGGAAGACTCTTATTTTCGAAGTTAACTCCATATTTTAGGCCATCTTAGAAGTGATTTATTTTCTAAGTATGAATTCTAATGCTTGTATTTTATTTTGCAGGATGGTTGAGGCAGGAAGAAGAGATGCTACAAGAACAAACAAGGCTACAGACAAGACCGCAAATGCTGAATCAAGCAAGGCTAATGCGTCCAGGCAAACAATAATAAAGAAGCTCAGCAAGCCATTTCTTCCTGAATTGAAGTTTACTTCAAAGCTGGGAGGGTTGATTGATACTAACCTCGGTTCATTCAACTTGGGAGCTCTCATAGGTCGAGTGTATGGGCAAGGTGGTCATTCTCCATCAATTACAATGCACCACATTATGAAAAGTGGACTCTATGCAGCTGCTAGTTTTCTACCAACCATTCAATGTCCAAAGTTAATCATGGAGTGCGCCTACTGCTATACCTCAAAGCGAAGAACTATCATTTCCCTGATGGTAAATTATTTGCCAACCTCATGCCTGCAACTATCGGAGAAGCATTTGGGATTCCCACTTTCGATAAAATGTTGTATAGGACAAAGGAAAGAGCTGATAGGATGTATGCTTCATCTTTTGAGAAATGTGCTGGCATGATTAATTCAGTTTGGATGAAAAAGCCCAAACCTCCTCGTACTAAGCTTCCTAAGTAGATTATCTTGGATGACGTGAAGCAGGGTACTGTGATTTGATAATGATGCTCATCCAGGTGAACGGAAGCTCTTAGTCATACATCTTCGAGCCGTGGATATTTTACTTCATCAGCATAGTACTGGAGGGGAAAGAATATGTTGATTAGGCAAGGATGATAAGCGATAATTTGGATGAGTAGTTCAGGTGCTTGAGAGAAACTAAGAAGTTCTACATGAGCTCATATGTTATATATATGCTGGCTCGGATGACCAAGTATAGAGGGATAACGTACAAGGAGCCAATTGGATGTGGTCCTGAGCACTTTAAGATCTATGAGGCTTGCCCATGGTTGCATTTGACCAACACCTCCAGATACAAAAGGGTGAATGCCTTCACTATGCATATAGCAAGGACTCTTAGAACCCATCAAAGAATATCAAAAGAAGCTCAGGAGCTGATCGAAGAGTATGGATATTGGTTTATCCAATTTCCGAAGTTCACCTATATTAGGTTGCACGAGTTCACTTCGTATCCATACCGATTACCGAGGTACCCCACTGATAGAATGGTTATGTTAGAAGTATCTAGGCAACTCCTTTCCTATGACAAAATCCAGAAGAAGAAGAAGAAGGGAGGACTAGACTTCCCGATCACCATGGGAAATTCAATTGAAGCTTGTCCTTCATTGCAAGCAGCCAGAGAAGCCAAAGATGAATTGCAGTTCTTCCACCTCACATACCACACTAGTAGACAGGATTTCTATCCTTACCACAAAATTAGGATGGTGCAAAATGGAGTTTAGACACAGAGCACATATCGAAGACTTTTGGGCTAATGCGGTGGATGAGGCTGATATAAGGAGAAGAATGTTTAGCAGGTTACCTCTGAAGCTAATCAAAGAGTGTGAGGTTGTTCTAGTTCCAGATCAAGTTGATGAGGACGTGAATGTAAGGCAGCCTGACTATGAGTCAGTGAGGAACACACCGGTCCTACTACCTAATTGGTCAGAACCAGAGATCATAGATTTGGACACACTATGCATTCCAATTTTGACATTTACGAGGAGCTGGGTGGAGAGGCATGTGAATAGGATCAAGAGTAAATCAGTTGCTCTCACTTACAATCTCATGGGTGACCAGAGGCCAGCAACAGCAAGAAAGAGAAAACAGGTCGTTGAAGCTTCTGAGCCACAAAGAGAGATACAAGTTCAGCAGGAGCCACAACGAATTGAGGAAGCATCATCCACACCAACACGTGCTAGCTCTTTGAGTGTACAAGAGGTCTCACTGTTTATAGACCAAAGGGGTAGATTGACTGAAGAACAAGAGTTATAGGAGACAAACCAGCCACCTCATAGGGAATCAGTTGGTCAAAGTATCAACGCCCCTAGAAGAGAAAATTTGCAAGAAGTGGAAGAGGAGGAGATGGCCATAGACACTCGCTTCCAGCAGGAGGTTGACACAGTGTTAGAAGATGATACTACCATAGGGCAGGAAGGCCCAAGGTTCAGGGGATACTCAACCGATTGAGATTGATGAGCCCCATCAAAGTGTGGTTAGAGAGGAAGTATGTGAAGAGGAAGCAACTGAAGAGCGGCCTCTTATTATTGGTGACACACAACAGACAGTACCAGATTGGCTCACAAGGAGAATGAGAAAGGTTCCTGAGGACATTGACCCGGAAATCAAGATGGACGAGTTCCTCAGTAGAATCGATGGTGCACCACCAAAGAAGAAGAGAGCCAGAAAATTCTCAAGGATTTCTATGGACGGGGATGGTTCTTGCACACTGCAAGTAGCTTTTCCTAGAGAAGAGGGTGACAGAGATGAGGAGATGCCAGAAAATTATGTGATTACTACTATTGAGTTAAGACATCCCATTGGAGCTCAAATAATTGAAGAATGTGACAGCTCCTATCAGGCTTTGAAGGATAGATTGCTCCGTATAGAGAGAAAATACAAAAGGTTGAAGAAGAAGCATAGGACGTTGATTGGCTATGTGTAGCACTTAGCACGTCCATGCGAATAGGAGAACCCAATAGTTGGCCTTCCAGCAGAACTCCCGAGAGAATCAGTTAGTTGCTTGGAGGGTTTGAAGAAGATGGCTCATGATGCAGATAAGTGGATTAGCAGTGTTTGCATTGAGAAAGAGAAATTCATGGAAGATCTAGTTCATGCTTATCTGCAGGCCTCTAGTATTTTAGCACGCATGGACACCGTTGATCAGGCCTAGAACGAGACTCATATCTATCAGATTAAGACTATTCTTCGTCTGGGGGCTCTGATGCACATGGCTTGGAAAACTCTAGTGGAGGGAGGTGTGAAACAGGAGGGTGACAGATATGACCTCACCAGTTGGTACTCTTCAGTGGTCACAGGCTAAGGTTTCCTTGATGCAACACAGGCAAATTCAGCCAGAGTCAGAAAGGCTATGGGAAACATTCTTGAGGGAGTCCTAAATGCACTTGAGTCTATATTTGCTAGAAGATTGACTTTAGAGGAAATGATTGTCGATGGCCTAAAGAGCCGATTGGGGCCTATTGATGTGATTTTCGTGACCGCACCAACACAGAATAAAGTTACCAATGGCGACTCTATCCTTTCTTGATCAAAATCTCCTGCATGCTAAGATTGCTAGAAAGATCATGCATTCAACTCCAAAGTTCCTTCATGCAATGGATAGTCTTAGTTGGCTCGATGTGATTTGCTGGTATTTCAAGAGGACTTACAAAATTGTTCAACAGCAGAGAAAGGAATTTGAGTGCTCGAAAGGTTTTGTCTATAAAGCTCTTGCTTCCTAAACTAACCAGAAAGTACTGAATTTAAATGATTGCAGGGTTTAGAAAGTCTAAATTTTATCCTAAGTGTAGGATATGGAGCTCAACTTCAACAAACTTCAACCAGACTTCGCTTTGCCTCGCGTCGAACAACTTTTGTGGAGTTGGTGCAATCTTCAAGGGAGGTGACTAAAGATATTCAAACCACCACTTGACATGAAGATACCATCACAACGACACATACCATCATTCAAACTGTGATTGAAGTTATGTCCACAACGTTTCCAGTTGACCACACAAGGCGAACACACCGTCAGTGAACCCGCTAGTGGTATGGATAAGCGAAGCTTGCTTAGATCAGACACCACATTCCATTACTATTATCTATTAGCATGAAATGAAATTTATTCTACTTTAAGCTACTACTTGAATCAGAAGGACAAAGAAACCTTGCTAGCTACTCACAACAAAAGACGAGATCATCATCAATGAAAACTCTTTTGATTGAGAGAGTTTTCACAACAATTTCTTACAAAGTTTTCAAAGGAAAAACTTTCCTTCTTCAAACTATCCTACCAATCTATGCTACACTATCAATCTCTCTGCTATTCTATGATCCTAATCTAATGAAGTACAAATGAGGGGGGATGCCCCTTTTATAGTTGCCCCAGTCCAATGGACGGCTCAAATTACAATCAGATGGATGGCTCAGATCGAGCCACATAAGCCCTAACCCTAAAAACTACCACCAAGAAGAGTGGAGTAATAAATGAGCAATTAATGTCTGCCATCTTCTAGAAGATTCCTATCTAGAAACTCGTTCGCATTGTTCTTGTTCCTCTTCCTGACTGCAAACTAGATGAATCTGGCCAACACTGCCTCTGCTTCTAGGACTGAGATGGCAAGTACGTTCAGTTGCTTGATGATGATCTTCCTTTTTGTTGTCATTGTTGGAGAACATCTGCTAGGTCACTGCCGGAGAAGGACGTCATTCCTAAGAAGAATTCATCCACTTTCAATCCACCCTGCTATCATTCTTTAACTTCAAAGTGCTTGAGGATGATTTCTAACGCTTGGGCCTTCATTATTTCCCATCTGATCTTGGAGGATTCTCCAGTCTTGGACTCGATCATTTCTTCTTTGCCACCTACCTCCTTGAGTTGGGTGTATATTGGGTCTTTGAGGACAAATTTCAACACTTAGCCATTTCTCCCCATGGAGGATCTTGAAACATGTAACTTTATCTCCCTAGCATTGTCATGGAGTATTTGGTCCATCACCTCAAGCCATCATGCCTTGGTCCCGGTGTTCATCCTGTAAAACAAACAAAAGAAGAGCATCAAAACGCTTTATAGTATAAATTCATTCCACTTACCTAATCCCAGTGTTTTGATTTCCAAGGTCTGATTGGCCTCAATCATCATTTTCTCCTGCAGACTTTTCCTTCTTTACAACCTTTCATCATGGGTGGATTTGATGGGCTCTGCAAATTTCTTCATCTTGATGGTGCGATTGGGATGGTGGTGTTTCATTTCTCCCCTAGAAAACCTCTCACCTTGATGTCTCTTCCTTGAAGATATTTCTCTACCCCTCAACCTTCCTAAGGCGCATTTGACACTCTGCACTTTCATTTTCAAACACTTAGAAAAATTTCTTGATATCTCCAGTTGGTAGGGTGCGTCTAGGTGTGTCTTCTTCTAGTTTCATTACTTAGAAAATTTTCAAAGCATCTCTCTTCACTCTGAGCACGTTTGAGGGGTCTAACTCTCATTTGCTAAGCCTTAGAAACTTTTCAATTTCACCTCTTGACTTAGGCGCATTTCCACCCTCTTGACTTAGAAACTTTCAATTTTCAACACTTAGAAAGGTTTCCACTGGTTCAGGTTGCTAAGGCACATATAATGACCTCTACTTCAATTTTGTGAAACTTAGAATAGTGTCTATCTCCACCTCTTGATTTAGGCACATCTCCACCCTTGGGCTTTCAATTTTCAACACTTAGGCATTTTCTTAGCTCCCTCTCAAGCTTGGATGCATTTAGGAGGTTGTACTTCTAGTTGTCAACACTTAGAAAATTTCTAGGCATCTCTCCAAGCTAAGGTGCATTTGATAAGGCCTACTTCCACTTTCAAAGACTTAGTCAAAATTCCAAGCTCTCCACTCAACTTGGGCGCATCTGGGGGTCTGGGCTTTCAATTTTCTAGACTTAGAAAATTTCTTATAGCCACCTTCTTTCAAGGGTAGCATTTAGCCTACTATACTTCCATTTTATTGCCTTAGACAAATTTCTTCTTTGCCTTGTCATCTTGGGTGCTTCTAGGGGTTCATACTTTCATTTGTCAACACTTAGAAAATTTCTAGGCATCTCTCCAAGCTAAGGCACATTTGACAAGGCCTACTTCAAGTTTCAACACTTAACTTTTTCCTCCCCTAGCCTTCTTAGCTCTTGGGCGCATTTGGCTAGTTGAGCTTCAAGTTTCAAACACTTAGAAGAATTTTGAGGCCCCTCTTCTCCTTGGGCACATTTGACAAGGGGTAAAGGAATTTTTCATGCCTTAGAATAAAATCCAAGTCCCATCTCCAACATGGGCGCATTTAGCTAGGTGAGGAGGAATTTTCACACTTAGAAATTTTTTAAACATCCTCCATGGCAAGGTGGGCACATTTGAGGGGTCAAGGGGGAATTTCAACACTTAGAAAAAAAAATTGAAGCCACCACCTCTACTTCCAACATGGGTGCATTTAGGCTAGGTAACAGGAACTTTTCAACACTTAAAATGTTTTTCATCCTTTAGCCAACTTCACCTCTAGTGCATTTCAAGGGTCATGGAGGAACTTTTTCAGACTTGGAAATTTTTAGGCTCCCTCCTTGATGATGGCGCATTTGGAGGCTAGAGTAGGAATTTCACAAGACTTAGAAAATTTTCCTTAGCCTACCTCCAAGCTAGGTGTGTTTAGGGGGGGTAGGAGGAACTTTTTCTACCTTAGTCATTTTGCTCGCCCCTGTTTACTATTTTTAGTAAGCCTATTGGTTCTCATACTTCTGTAGCTTGGATTGATTTGGAATTTACACCACAAGATCCTCATGATCTAATTGACCTGTTCACATTGCCATCTTGTGTCGATCTACTATTTATAGTCTGTTTCTGGAGGTGATTTACTATTTATAGTAACTGCTTGATTTCAGGACTTCTGCAACTTTGTTTGACGTGGAATTTGTTCCATGGGGTCCTCGTAGGTTGACTGACTTGTTCACACTGGTGCCTTGCGTTGTCCTGCTATTTATAGCCTATTTGAGAAGTAACTTACTATAAATAGTAAGTGCTCAAATTGCCTTCAAATTTTACCAGTGGACTCCTTGAAAGATACTGATCGCAATGGGATACATAAATTTACAGAGATTTTGGTATTTGACCCTTCATTTTGGGTCCCGAAGTTGGAAACCCTAATTTGACTTAGACAATTCTGTTGCCACCATCAAGTCTAGGCTGGAAAGGGAAGTGGCCAAGAAAAAGGAATATAAAAAAGAGATTGAGCACCTAAAAAATTACATCCAGCACTTGACCAAGCCACTAAATGAAGGTGACCAAGCAGCGCTTCTACCTCCAAACTCTTCACTAGAACCAATCCGAAATTTTGAAGAAGATTTGACTACAACAAGAGAGGCTAAGGATTGGATGGATGGAAGGAAAGAAGAGGCAATGGCGTTCGCGGAAAAGCTGGCATCTGTGTATGAGTAGGCTTCCTTTTTGTTGTCACGAGTTGCAGGCTTAGCGGAATCATGGGATGGCCTAAAAAATATTCAGAATAACATTATCCCATGTATTCGAGAATTGAAGGGCATCTCGAAGAAAAAGTTGATTGATGATGGGATCATTGAGGCTGGAGCTGCATATGATTTCGGTGGCTGGTACTATGCTCTGATTTCACGAAGAGAAGTCTTGGAAAGGGTGAAGCAAGATAGCATCAAAGCTGAAGAGATGGCAAAGGAGATTCGGAATAGAATTTACCAAATGGTTGCAGATATACTTGATTGAGATATTGTTCGAAAGAAACATTTGCAGCCAAAGAATTTAAAAGAACAAGTGCAGAGAATTTTCTCCACCGTCTCCGGGCCAATCATGAAAGAAAACTTCACCAGGGTATTCAACTTCATGACCTTCATAAACACTTTCTTGCTACAAGAACCAGAATGGGCGACCACTTTTACAAAATGTGCTAAGAGCTTGGACTTGCTGGAATACAACGTCAACACGCTGCCGGACATTGCCATGGAGGAGGTCAACTTGATCGTGTCCAGATTCACCGAATGCAATGCCGCACAAGTGGATAAGGATGCAACTCCAGATGTCTGAGGTGCTCTCCAGTTAACTGGTTGATGTTTTGGAAACCGTAATTAGGGTTTAGCCATGTTAAATCTGGGCCATTGATTTCATTTCAATCTTGGCCATTCATTGTAATTCAGAAGTGCTATATAAACCCCCCCCCCCCACTCTCTTTCATTTCATTAGAAGAATTAGAATTCATTAGAAGGCATTAGAGATTATAGAAGTTAGATCAGATTCAAGAGAATTAGATTGTAGAGAATAAGAGAGAGTTTTATGAGATTGTTGTGAAACACTATTTTGATAATAAAGTTCATCATGCATGAGGTGCCTTTGAATCCTTGATTGTCAAATGGTTGCATGGTTGCATATTCTCTTTCTCATTCAGTAAATCTGAATTAGAATTTAAATGTATGTTAAAAGAATGACAGATTGATAGCGAAGAACAGTGAAACCTAGCTCATAATTTCTTTGAGTGGATGTTTTTCACTCAATGTGTAAAGTTAGACTGAGCTTTATTGTGGATGCTTAACTTCTGTTTGGATAATTATTGTTCGACTTGATGGTAGTTATTCATTACGTGAAAATCATAAGCACATTCCCAGAAGATTGCACTTGCTTTGTGTAGTTGTCTAACGTGGCGAAGCAGAGTCTTGTCTATTTGGTTTCATTCAATCTTTGTCGTCTCTTGATTTCTTAGGAATAGCATAGGATCTCTAAAAACCCTTACTCTTTTTTTACTTTTTTTTTTTTTTTTATAAAGTCAGAAAATCCAAAATGATACTGTATTTATGTCTCTCCTTTCCCGAGTAACTTGCAAAAGTAAATCCCAATTGTGCCCCCAGCAAATCACATCAAAACCACAGAGCTTATCCGCACTCATCTTAAACATCGGAATTACCATATGATCTTACTTGCAATCTTAGCATATAAGGTAGTTTTTCAAGAGGGGATAGAGCATCTTTGACACTTTATTCTAGAATGTTTGTTGTGTCATAAAACATGCATCAACACTACAAAAAGTGAATAATGAAATCTAAAGCCTTCTTAAATAAATTTTGAGGATAAATAAAATGCTTTATTCTCTGCTTTAAAACTTTCGAAGCCAATCTTGAGCAGGTTCATTGAATGTGGATACCTTTTGACTGATGCATGATGAAAACTAAAAAATTTACTAAGGCATTGAGCCTTGGGCACCCTTCTTGGCTAGAAGCGCTTTTCCTCTCCAAATTTAGCCAATTTTCTTGAAATTTAACTTCTCCTTGATTTTGACCTTAGTTTGATCTTGATTTCCAGAAGCTCAGTGAATCTTATGGGCTAACTAAATGATCCACCGTGGAGCCTGAATAAATCTGACAAAGTTGTCTTAGAGGCTGCTTTTGATAAAAACATCATTTTGACCCTCAAAATCATGGGTGCCCCTAGCTACTTGGGGTGCCCAGGCTTACCAATGTTAGCCATTTTTTTCACATTTTCCAATTTCTTGCTTGTTTTCTCATTTTCTAATGATTTCACAATTCTGGATGATCCAGAGGTCTAAAAAACTAATGGTTGGACTCACGAGATAGCCTAATGAATTCTGAGGGGGGCCTCCTAGGAATGATATTTCTTGAAAAACTGCTTTTAGGGCCTCAAAAGCTTAGGCGCCTATCTCCTCCTAGGGTGCCCATGGCTTTCAAACTTAGAATTTTCTTGAATTTTTCATTTTGCTTTTGACTTCATCCCTTCGCTTTGTCTTCGATATCTATTGACTGCCAACTCTGATGGACTTGCTGATGATTGCGTTGGAGAGCTGCTTCAAAACTGAAGGAGACATATGGAGATTGCAATTGCAAATTTGATGTTTTAGACCTTCAAATTCTTCAGTGCCTATCTCCTTCTGGGGTGCCTAGAATTCCAAACTTAGCCATGTTTTACTCTTTTTCAACCCTCTTTCTTGAAGTCTCATGTTATGCCCTTTGTTTGATCTGAATTTGCTGACAGCTGAATGATCTCACAATTTTGCTGAGATATCCATTGCGTAGCTGGCAGGATTCTGAAGAGATTGACTGATCTGGCAAACCCTAATTGTTGGATTTGAGCCTCCAAAACCCTAGGCACGTATCTCCTCTTAGGGTGCCCAGAATTCCTAGACTTAGAATATTTTCTAAGTTTTTCATGATTTGCATTCTGCTACTTTGTCAAGCCCTCTCTGTTCAATCTCGAATTCCGGAAAACTGAATGATCAGATGATTGTGCTGATGGATTCACCACAGAGCCGAGAAGATTCTGAACAACATTTTCTAGGGTGAGAAAACCCTAATTCTATTGCTAACCTCTTGAAAGACTAGGTGCCTATTTCCTCCTAGGGCGCCCATGCTTGGTAGACTTAGAATATTTTGCATATTTCAACTTTTCCCTTCGTTCCATGTGTTCACCATTGCTTCAACTATCAAAGACTAAAATTTTTCTAAGGCATGAGCATCTAGGCACCTAGATTGAACTAGGGCACTTGAGCTTTCCAGACTTAGTCAAAATTTGGCATTTTTCAACTTTCACAGCCTCCCTCTTCCATTCTTCATTCTACGTGCACGTTCATCGTTTCTCATTTTCTGTTCAATGCTTGAATGTTTGAATTTGACACCTAGCAGTTGACTAACCTCCATTAATGACCTTGGAGCTCCTGAAAAAGCAAAATAGACCCACCAAGGAAAAACTGATCTTTTGAAAATTTTGACAGGAACAACCTGATGAGTAAGTATTTTAAGCCAATCAAAATCAGTTTGAACCCTGCAAGCCAAACTTTTTATTTTTAGAAAGTTTCTAAAAATAGAAATTTTCCTAAGATTTAGGATTGATAAATGAAGATCTAGTTTTTGTAGACTTGGTCACTCTGAGCAGACCCAGATCGTTAGATTTTGAAAATTTTGTGTTTTTGGCCCTCATGCAAGACATGCAAATTCCCAATTTTGACCTTTTTTGACAATTTTAACAAGACTTTTGACCATTTCTTCAAAATACCAAAGTGTAGCAAAAATTTTAATTTGGGGTACAACAATTGGCTTTGTCTGGGGACCATGTCAGATACTTTCAGCATAGGAGAACCAAAGAATCTCTGGACTTTTAAGCATAGACCAGTGCCTTATCCATTGGGTATCGGAGTTAGCAACATTTCCTAATCACCTATTACAAGACTTTCCCTAAGTTACCTATGACAAGACTTCCTAGAATCACCTAATAGTTGGAATTTCCTAAAAATACCTAAAACATGAAGAAACTATTATGGAAAGGGGAAACACAACATAACGAACACATCACGGAAAGGGTAAACACAACATAACAAACACATCATGAAAAGGGGAAACTGTTGTGACCTTTTTCACACATCGCCCCATTGCAAATGGGGACCCCCTAATTTTGGCTTTGCTTTTGGGTCATTTTGTCGCTGTCTCTCTTTTCTACTGTCTGTCTTTCCAAGATGTGCCCGCCGTTGAACCTTAACGTGAAATTTTGGCTGAGTCTAAAAATTAGGGTTTCCATCTTTTCGGCCAATTTGAGGTCAAGTGAGGTAAATAAATTGAAAATAAAGACTAACACTATTGTCAGTGTGCTTCTAGCAGGCTTTCACTAAAATTTCATCAGATTCTGACAACTTACTATTTGTAGTAAGTGTGTAATTCCGGGCATTCTGTCAGCACTTTTGAAGTTTCAATCATCACACTGCATTCAGAACATGTTAAGTTATTCGCATGCAAAATTTGAGCTAAAACAGGCAACTTGCTAGTTTTAGCAGTTCAGCTTCCAGAGCAGATTTCAGGGTCTATATGCACAGTTTTTTGACGCATGTCTGGAGATTCCTTCTGGGTTTTCATAGACCTTCGCAGTGATGTGACATGCAAAGTGAGATAACGACTTCCAGAATTCAGTCTTCTGAGGCTTTTTTTAGGGTTTGCATGTTAGGGTTTTCTTTGCATGTCGGCATATTCTTTATGGGTTTTTCGAGAGCTTTGCGATGATATGACATGCAAAGCAAGATAATCACTCCTTCAGCAACTTGCTATTTTTAGCAGATACATTCCGACGGCCGTCTCCAAGCACTTCAGAATCACGAACTGATCGCAATGCAACAGAAACGACGACAAACGGAGGTCATTTGATACGCATGCAAGACCAATTAGGGTTTCCAGCTTCGGGACCCAAAAAGAGGCGTAAAAAGTTAGAATTTTCAAAAACCGATGTATACCACCGCGATCAGCATCTCTCGAGCTATCTACTGATGAAATTTCAAGGCAAACGGAGCACTTACTATTTATAGTAAGTCATTTCAGAAACTGGCTAAAAATAGTAAGTCAGCTGCATGCGCCAGTGCCAGCAGGCAGGTCACGTGGTGAGGACCGCGTCATTCGAATTTCAAGTCAAACGGAGCTAAGGAAGTCTCAGAAACAAGCACTTACTATAAATAGTAAGTCACTTCAGAGGCAGCTATAAATGGCGGGTCAACATCAAGTTTCAGTTTGAACAGGTCAAACATGTGATGAGGGATCCTTGGCATGAATTTCAAGACAAACAGAGTTGCAAAGAATGAAAAATCAAACATTTGCTATTTTTAGCAGGCCGGGGCAGAGAAACTAGGGTTTCCTAAAATAAAGGGCAGAACAGGACAGTCACTCTAAAGCGGCGTTCAGTCACAATCAACACCCTTCAAGCAATCAACACGCAAAATTTGAAGGCATTCCGAACAATTGCTATTTTTAGTAAATTGCTAAAAATAGCAGGTTCAAGACAGATACCAGGCATCGGTAGCACAAACACATCCCGAGGTTCAGAACAAAGCAAAATCCAGCCTTTTTGGAGCTTGGAATTAGCTTGAAGTGCAAAATTGAAAACTTTCTAAAAATAGCAAATTAGGGTTAGCATGATCGAGTCACCCTATATTAGGCAAGGAGCATAAAATTCACTGAAATTGATAAATTTTCAAGTCCAGCAGGTGAAGAACGCCTTTAAAAGCCGAAGGTCTGTGGAAATTCTCTAAGCACTTGAAATTTGAAGTTCACAGGCCAAATCCGCCTTGAGAAGCTGAAAATGGGTAAAATCCTTCTAAGTGTTGATAAATTAAAAGCTCCCATGGTGAAATGCGCCCTTGAACTTCAAGCTGGTTGAAAAATAGTCAAAGTGTTACAAAATGGAAGTAGACCCCTCCAAGTGGGCCCTTGAGGTTAGAGTTGACAAATTAAAAGCATGAGGAGCAAAATGCGCCCTTGAAGGCAAGATGAACTTGAAATATTCTAAGTCATTAAAATTGAAAGCACAGGGGTTCAAATGTGCCCCTCTCTGAAGAGGAGCTTGGAAATTTTACCAAGTGTGAGAAAATTGAAAGCTCCACCCTCCATATGCGCCTGGAAAGAGAAAAGGAGACTTGAAATTGTTCTAAGTTTCGAAAATTGGAAGTAAGAGGTCCAAAATGCGCCCTACCTTGAAGAGGATGATGAAAAATTTTCTAAGGCACTAAAACTAAAAGCTCCCCATGCTATTTGCGCCCTTGAGCTTAGAGTTGAAAAAAAAAATTGAAAGCTGACCCTTTGAAATGCGCCCACCAAGCTGAAGTAGATAAGCTGAAAGTGTTCTAAAAGGTTCAAAATTTGAGGCTCTTGCCCTCATATGCGCCTAGGCTTGGAGCTCACTTGAAAGTTGACTAAATCATGAAAATCGAAAGCAGGGACCCTTGAATGCGCCCAAGATTGGGAAGATGGCCTGAGGAATATTCTAAGTGTTGAAAAGTGGAAGCTCACATGCTAAAATGCGCCCTAGTTTGAAGAGAGGGTAAAATATTCCTAAGTGTTAGAAACTTGAAGCTCAAGCCCCTAAATGCGCCTTCACTTGGAGATGGATGAGAAACTTTGCTAAGTACTTCAAACTTGAAGCTCAACACCTTATTTGCGACCTTGACTTGGAGAAGCCTTGAAAATCCTCTAAGTCGCGGAAATTTGGAGTAGAGGCCCTCAAATGCGCCTTACTTTGGATGAAGCACATGGAAATTTTTCTAAGTATAAAAAAACATGAAAGTAGAAGGGGTGATATGCACCCTAGCTTGTAGGAAAAGGTTGGAAAATTTTCTAAGAGCTACAAATTGAAACAAGAAGGGGTCATTTGCGCCCATGAAGACAAGATGAGCCTAAAATGTTCTAAGGCATGAAAAGTGAAGGCTTATAGGGTGAAATGCGCCTTGCTTAGCATGAAGAGCTTGGGAAAGTTTTTAAGTATCCTAAATTGAAAGCTCCACCCTCCATATGCGCCTGGAAAGAGGCAAGATGAACTTGAAATATTCTAAGTCATTAAAATTGAAAGCACAAGGGGTTATTTGCGCCCTAAGGAACAATAAGAGTTTGAAGTTAAATGCCTTGAACATTTTGACCTTGGAAATATTTCTAAGTGTGGGAAATTTAAAGTGGACTCCTCTATAGGCACCTAGAAGTTATGTGAGGAATATTTCAAGGCGTTGGAAAATTTTGAAATTTAAGATACCTCCTATCAAATGCGCCTAGGCTTGAGTAATGAAGTGGTAAAATTTATTTTCCTAAGTATTGATATTTAAATATTACCTTAGGAAAAATATGTCTAGCTTAGAGGAGTAATGAAATTCTCTCAAGAACGAATGAAGTTGGCTGTGGATATGACAGAATGTACCGGCTTCATGAGATGGAAGAAAATTTTCAAGTCAGAGCAACAGGATACTCGCAGGGATGAAGAAATGAAATAAATTTGATGAGAGAATATTTTCCTAGGGTTCAAAATTCAAAAAAAAAATTAAATGAACCCGTTCGTTGTATACCCATGAATTGGACAGGTTTTGAAGAAAATTTTCTTCTGGGTATTTAAGATTATCAATGAGGAATGGATTTTAGGGTCTTCCACAGCTCGCCAAGGATTCTGAGGTAAAGATTTTAAATGGGCACCAGGTTGATGAGTTTCCTAAGAGAAATTTAAAAATTTCTAAGGCATGAAATAAAATGTGTTGTTGACATAGAATTGCCTTAGCCGATGAATTTGAAAATGATCGCCTAGATAATTTTTGATCAAATTCCTGATGAAAGCATTTCTTCTCGAGTCTGAGTTGGATGAAGTGGCAGAGTGAAGTACGCCGAGCAGAGTGCAAGATGGGTTGAAAATTTGGCTAAGGCATGAAGAATTTGAACGCAAAGTTGGCTAGTGAAGATGATGAACTCTTGGAGATCAAAACATGAAAATCCTGGTAAGTAAGTTGAATTTATATTATGAAGTGTTCTAATACCCTTCTCCTTGTCTGTTTTGCAGGATGAAGGTCAAGGCTGGAGCACAATAATTTGAAGCGATGAAGAAAATAATTCAAGACGACATTTCAACCTCGAAGGAAGAAAGTTGCGAAAAACGTCTAAGTAAAACTCAAGATGGAGAAAAGAATGGAAGCTCGAGAAAAGTTGAAGAACAACGTCAAGAAGAAGATCAAGAGCAGTTGAACTCCAGATCCTATCAAATTTTATTATTTGAGGAGGTGATCTTAGAGACTCTTTTACCCTCCTCCAAGCGATCAACAGAATTGGCTGAACGCGAACAACAGAGCAGTGTGAACGCATTTCAAAGCTGGAATCTTCTAGAAGGATGGTGGCCATTAATGGCTCATTTATTACCCCACTCTCCTTTGTGGCGGTTTTTAGGGCGAATCTTGTTTAGGGTTGAGCTGGCACAATCTGGGCCATCCAGTCAATTGTAATCTGAGCCGTCCGTTGGACTTGGCCAACTATAAAAGGGGGAGTCCCCCTCATTTGTATCTCAGTAGACAGTAGAGAAGATTAGAATAGACATAGAGTAGAGAGACAACTTAGTAGTAGCTTAGTATAGGTTGATAGTGTAGTTGAAGAAGAGGGAAAGTTTTCCCTTTGAAAACTTTGTAAGAAATTGTTGTGAACACTCTCTCAATAAAAGAGTTTTTCATTGATGGTGAATTTCGTCTTTGTTGTGAGTAACTAGCAAGGTTTCTTCGTCCTTCCGATTCAAATGTTAGCATAGTTCAAAGTAGTATAATTTTCATTCCATGCAAGTAGATGTTAGCTGTGAAATGTGGTGTTTGATCTAAGCAACTTCGTCTATCCATACCACTAGTGTATTTGCTGATGGTGAATGCGCCTTGTGTGGTCAACTGGAAACGTTTGGGCCTAACTTCAATCACAATTTGAATGGTGGTATGCGTCGTTGTGATGGTATCTTCATGTCAAAAGGTGGTTTGAACATCTTTAGTCATCTCCCCTGAAGATTGCACCGACTCCGTGGAAGCTGTCCGAGGTGAGGCAAAGCGAAGTTTGGTTGAAGTTTGCTGAAGTTGAGCTCTATATCCCACACTTAGAATAGATTTAGACTTCATAAACCCTGCAACCACTTTAAATTCAGTACTTTCTGGTTAGAATAGGAAACCCGTGCTTCATAGACAAACCTTTCGAGCATTTGAATTCCTCTTTCCGCTGCTGAACAATTCCGTAAGTCCTCTTGAAATACCAGCAAATCACATCAAGCCAACTGAGCCTATTCGCATTAAAGGAACCTTGGAGTTGAACGCACGAACTTTCTTGCAATCTTAGCGTGCGGAATACTTTGATCAAGAGAGAATAGGGTAGCCGTTGGCGACTTTATTCTGCGTTGGTGCGGTCACAAAAAACACATCAACAGAAACACATCACAAAAACAAAAAGAAAATTACTACATCTCCAAAGGATGTCATTTCTGCCTGAAAGGCTTCACTTCTCTTCTCCTGGGTATTGTAGGAGACAAATCTTTCGAGATGAAGGTTTTTAGATCTTCATACGTCTGAGCAAAGGCACCTTGCAAAAGTCAAAATATGGCGCAGAGAGGGAAGCAAATACCACTGAGGCATTGGTTTTGCTATTGTTCATCTTCGGGATGTCTCTTTCATCGAACTCTTCAAACCAATTGATTGCGTTCCAAACTCTATTTCTATAATGCCGCAGGTGATCCATTCTGACCTAGAAATATCCTTTGATTGGCTCATCGATCAGCTCTACATTCCCTTTAACACATAGGAGTTCAATTCCCATGTCTTCAGCATTTTTGAGGCCTAACAAAAGTGCCTCTTTTTCAGCTTCAGTGAATTCCAACTGCAGGAAATGTGCAAATTGGTGCAACTGTCCTTTAGGGGAGATGATTCCTCGGCTTCTAAACCTGCTATTAAATAACCCCCATCGAACTGCATTGTCCATAACTTTGTATCCTCTATCAATCTCCTTTTTGGACAAGCAATGTTCTGGTCTTCAGTTTCTATCTCTGATGTCACATAATTACCAAGACTCGTTCCTTGATATAGAATTTGGGCTGGGGGTTTTGGGATTTTCACCACCATGAATCGGGATTTGGGCTCAGGTTCTATCTTGATTTTTCCCTCCTTCACAGGAATGGTCATAGACGACCAATCTAACTGCATCACACCACCAAGATCTCTACAGAAGCTCCGGCTCAACAACATCCCGTAGCTGGCTAGAATGTCAACCACTAGGATATTCATCACTAACATTTTCTCTAGACAAGCCGCCAACCTTACTTGAGTGTCTTTCAATTGTCTGACCAACGCCACTGACTTAGACTCAAGTGAATAACATTCATTTAGTGTCTTAGTGCACGAAAGTCCTGATGCATTCATCACTACTAGAAGCATGATGTTGTCTGCAGCTCCTGAATCTATAATGTAGTTGCTCAATTTAAATCCTCCTATATATAGGGATATATAGAAAGGTTTGGGCTTTTCTTCCATTGGCACGGATGATTCGAGCAATGTAGGCTGAATTGAACCTTTTTTCTTTACATGTATTATTATGTCCAGCTGCTCAAGATGATCACGTAGGTACTCCAACTACGAAATTTTAACCTTGGTCTTCATCATGGAATTTACAATGTCAAAATTGGCTGGAGATGGGTCTTGAGCAATCACTTCTTTAACTTGTTCTTTAGCTCTCTGCCTCTCTTCTTTTTCCTTTTGCGCTTGCAAGTGCAGAGCACTTGTAAACATAGGCAAAGAGTTTCTTCTGTGATTTGCTGCAAGAGAGTAGTGGTGTAGGTATTCTTCTTCTTTAATAACAAGTTCACTTTGAAAGTATCCCAAAGTAGAGTCGCCATCGAAATTGTCCGTCTGTGGTAAGACAAAATTTGAACTTGGTGTAGGGACAAAACTGGAACTAGGTGCAGCATCAACATATCCCATGATTTGGTTCATTCTTAAGTTCTTGGGACATGTAGTACTGTTGTGACCTTTTCACACATCGCCCCATTCAAATGGGGACCCCCTAATTTTTGCTCCATTCTGGTCTTTTGGCTTGGGTTTCTCTCTCTCTCTCTCTCTCTCTCTGTCTCTTTTCTGGTGTCTGCCGCTTTCCGGGGACCGTGTCCTTGAGCTTAAAACGTGAAATGTTGGCCAAGTCTGAAAATTAGGGTTTCATCTTTCCTGGTCAATCTGAGGTCGAACGAAGTGAATAAATTGAAAATAGAGTTTAACATCGATGTCAGCATGCTTCTAGCAAAGTTCTCAGGAATTTTCATCAAATTCCGGGTACTTACTATTTTTAGTAAGTATGCAACTACAGGCAATCTGTCAGCATTTTTGAGTTCCGACAGTCACACTGCATTCGGAGCACATCGAGGCTGCTCCCGTGCAAAATTTGAGCTGAAACAGACAACTTTCTATTTTTAGCAGTTCAGCTTCCGGAGCCAATTTCAGGGCCTAGATGCAGAGTTTGTCAACGCATGTCTACATATTCCTTCTGGGTTTTCAAGACCTTCGCAACAGTATAACATGCAGAGTGAGACGACAACTTTCAGAGTTCAGCCTTCCGAGGCTATTTTTAGGGTTTGCATGTCAAGGTTTTCTTTGCATGTTGGCATATTCCTTATGGGTTTTTCGAGAGCTTCGAAATAATATGACATGCAAATGGAGATGACCACTCAGTAAGCAACTTACTATTTTAGCAGGTGTGTCCCGGCAGCCGCTTCCCAGCACTTCAGAATCATGAGCTGATCGCAATGCATCAGAAACAAAGACAAACAGAGATCATTTGATATGCATGCAGAGCAAATTAGGGTTTCCAGCTTCAGAGCCTGAAAAGGAGGGTAAAAAGTCAGAATTTTCGAAAACCGGTGTAAACCACCGCGATCAGCATCCTTCAGGCTATCTGCTGGTAAAATTTGAAGGCAAACAGAGCACTTACTATTTATAATAAGTCAGTTTGGAAACAGGCTAAAAATAGCAAATCAGTTGCATGTGCCGATGTCAGCAGTAAGGTCACGTGGTGAGGAGCACGTCATTCAAATTTCAAGTCAATCGGAGCTATGGAGGTATCAAAAGCAAGTAGTTACTATTTATAGTAAATCACCTTCAGAAATGGGCTAAAAATAGCAGGCCGACTAAAAATAGCAGTGTCAACAGGGTAACAAGGTCGTGAGGATGCAGTGTTTGAAATTTCAAATCGTTCTGAGCTTCAGAAATGCAAAAATCAGAAGGCTTACTATAAATAGCAGGGCATGAAAGCTGGCGAAAAACGAGGAAAAATTGATTAAGTCTGAAACTTCGTCCACCTCCTAGGCCAAAATGCGCCCATGCTTGGAAAGTCAAAGAAAGTCAACAATTTTCATCCTGTAGCTATGCCAAAATGCGCCCACCTTGAGAGCTGATAACAAAAAAATTTCTAAGTGTTGAACTCGTCCTCCACCACATAAGAAATGCGCCCATCCTCCTCCTAGGTGGAAATGCGCCCAAAAAGAGAAGAAGTCAAATGAGTCAAAGCTTTTCATCCTTCTCCCTAGCTAAAATGCGCCCAAAACAAGGAAGATGAAGGGTCACATGCTAGGCGTGGGAAGTTTCATCCACCACATAGGCTAAAATGCGCCCAAGTTCAAAAGGGGTCAACAAGTCAAAGAGTTTCATCCTTCATCACATGCAATATGCACCCAAGTGAGGCCATGTGAAGACAAAAAGAGGAAGCCCAAAGGTCACATGTTGGGCGTTGTAAATGCTTCATCCTTCATGACACCAAATATGCGCCCATCCTGCACATAGGTGAAAATGCGCCCATCTTAAGAGGGGGTCAAAGATTCAAAGGAGGAGTCAAAGGCGTTAATCCTTCATCATGGGAAAAATGCGCCCAAATCAAGGCATGTAAGGACAAGAACAAGGAAGTTGAAAGGTCACTTGTTGGTGGCATTTGAAGGTTCATCCTCCTCCTAGGCTCAAATGCGCCCAAATGAGGGCATGTAAAGACAAAAGAGGGGAGCTCAAAGGTCATATGTTGGGCATTGAAAATTTAAAATCCCTCTCACCCTCTCAAATGCGCCAAGAAGAAGAAAAGGTCAAAGATGGCGTTGAATATTCCATCCTTCATGACATGAGATATGTGCCATGTAAAGAGTTAGTAAAGTTGATAAGTGAATAGTGCTAGGCGTGGAAAGAATATCCTCCTCAAGGTAGAGAATGCGCCTTAGATGCAAGCTGAAAAAAAAAAGAATATACTAAGGAATTGAAAGTTTTTTATTCTCTTGAACTTGCTAAATGCGCCCAAGGTGGTGAGTGGAAAATAATGTGCTAGGCGCTGGAGTTTTAATTTAATATTCCCCTTCAAGTGTGGTGTGCGCCTAGACTTGAGGGATGATATTGCTAAGTGATGAAAAATAATATCCTAGGCGTTGGATTTTTTTAAATGAAAATGTACTCTTGAAGTGAGAAATGCGCCCAAGGGGAGATGGATAAAATGCCAGGCGTTGAAATTGAAAAATATTTTCTTCATGACATACAAGTGTGCTCGAGGTGTTTGATAGAAAAATCCTCTAAGTGAAGTTGATGATTTCTCTCACCAAGGCAAGGTGAACGAAGTTGAGTAAAAAATTTCCAAGGCAAAATTTTCAAAAGTGTTAAGTGATTTGAAATTTTCTCTAAGGCACAAAATATTCTCTTCCTTAGGAAAGTCACGCCTGGACTTCGAGGTAATAAAATTTTCCTGAGGCATGGATGAATTTTCCAGTGATGAAGTCAGTGAGGATGACAATGCAGGATGAACTTCAAAATTTCTCAAGTCTGAGCAACGAAATGTTCACAGATGTGAAGAACGGGATTAAATTTGTTAAAAAAATTATTTTTCCAAGGTTCAAACTTCAAAACTAAATGAACCCGTTCGTTGTTTACCCATGAGTTCGACAAATTCTGAAGAAAATTTTCTTCTGGGTACTGATGATCTTCAATGAGAAATGGATTTCTATGTCTTCTGCACTTCGCCAACACTTTTTGGGTGGAGAATTTAATCGACACTTGAATTAGGGAAATTTGAAAATTTTCTAAGGTAAAGAATGAGTGTATTATTGAGATAAAGTGTTGTGGATGATGACTTTGAAGGTGATCGCCTGGATGATTTTTGATCAAATTCCCGATGAAAGGATTTTTTTTCTCGAGCCTGAGTCAGATAAAATGTCAGAGTGAAGTATACCAAGGCAGACTACAAGATGGGTTGGAAATTTGGCTAAGGCATGGAGAATCGTGAAGAATTTGAGGATGAAGTTGGCTACGAAAAAACGATGAACCCTTGGAAGTCAGAACGTGAAAATCGTGGTAAGTTGAATTTATATTATGAAGTGTTCTGATACTCTTCTCCTTGCTTGTTTTGCAGGAGGAACGTCGAGACCAAAAGATGATGACTCGAAGCGATGAAGCAAATACTCCAAGACGACATTTCAACCTCGAAGGAAGAAAGTTGCGAAAAATGGCTAAGTGTTGAGACTTAGTATAACTCAAGTGACAAAGAAGAAGATCGAGAACAGTGTGAACGCGTCTACAAACGGGAATCTTCTAGAAGGATGGTGGGCATTAATGGCTCATTTATTACCCCACTCCTCTTGGTGGTGGTTTTTAGGGCGAATCTTGTTTAGGGCTAAGGTGGCACAATCTGGGCCATCCAGCCGATTGTAATATGAGCCATCCGTTGGACTTGGCTAACTATAAAAGGGGGAGTCCCCCTCATTTGTATCTCATTAGAATTAGAATTAGATCAGAGTTAGAATAGCAGAGAAGGAGTAGAGAGAAATTGATAGAGTAGAAAGTAGAGTAGTTTAGATTGAAAAGGAAGGAAAGTCTTCCCTTTGGATACTTTGCAAGAAGTTGTCATGTATGCTTCCATAATAAAAGAATTTTTCATTGATGGTGATCTCTTCTTTGTTATGAATAGTTGTTGAGGCTTCTTCGTCCTTCCAATTCACGTAGCATCTTGAAGTAGCATAAAGTAGTGTAATTTTCAGTTCATGCAAGTAGTTTACTTTGGATTTGTGGTGTTTGATCGACGTAGCTTCTCTTTATCCATACCACTAGCGACTCGCTGATGGTGAGTTTGCCTTGCATGGTCAACTGGACATCATTTCAAACTTAACTTCGATTGTGATTCATATGCTTGTATGCATCGTTGTGATGGTACATGTATGTTGAATTATAATTTGAATATTCTTCGTTACTCCCCTGAAGATTGCACCGATTTTGCTGAAGCTGTCCGATGCGAGGCTAGGTGAAATCCGGTTGAAGTCTGCTGAAGTCGAGCTCCACATATCCTGCCATAGAGTAGAACTTAAACTTCTTATCCCTACAATCATTTAATTTTAGTTCATTTCTGGTTAGGATTAGGAAACTTTTGCTCACTTGCCAAATCATTTGAATTACATGAAAGCCCTTAGTCCGCTGTCTGCTGTCAACTGTCGAACAATTGTGTAAGTCCCCTTGAAATACCAGCAAATCACATCAAGCCAACTGAGGGTATTCTATCGCATTATCGGAACCTTGGAGTTGAAAGCATGAACTCACTCGCAATCTTAGCATGCTGAATACTTTGTTCAAGAAAGGATAGAGTATCCGTTGGGAAACTTTATTCTGTGTTGGTGCGGTCTCAAAAACCACGTCAACAAGTACCAATATGTGCATCAATATCATGGAAAGAACAAAATACTGCATTTTGTGTAGCTTCAACTGTTGGTCTTGGTGGAGGTGTTGGCAACCGTGGCCTATAATTATTGAAAGGCTGAAAATTATTCCTCTTTGGCTGGTACTGCTATTGAAGTTGATACTATTGTTGAGGTTGATATTGTGGTGGTGGTAGTGCAAGCATCTCATTGACTACCTTTTGTAGTTGTGGATCTGTAGAACTCTGAACTAGAGGCTTGATTGAATCCTTCTTCA